>CAJNDV010005758.1:62359-78641 GCA_905221635.1 Symbiodinium sp. CCMP2456 | reverse complement strand
CCTCAACCCCAAACCCCTAAACCCTAGACCCTAAACCCTTAAACCCTAAACCCCTAACCCTAAACCCTGGACCCTTTGTTGCAGCAAGCTTCTCTCGCCCGGAACTGCCGTCGCCGTGAAGCAGTGCAGCACTCATGACTGCACAACCCCGCACAACATGTACTCATGACAAGCTATGCAGTTGGACAGCCCAGCTGTGAAGAAACCCTAGACCCTAAACACTGAACCCTAAACCCTGAACCCTAAACCCTAAACCAGGAACCGCCTGAAACCTTGAAGCCCGAAGTGCTTCCTATGCCCAAACTCCAGGAAGCCAACCAGCTGCCCCCCCAGAGCCTCAGATGCTGAAGACTTTAGGGGTTTGGGGCTTAGGGTTTCAGGGTTTAGGGTTTAGGGTTTAGGGTTTAGACTTTAGGGTTTAGGGCTTGAGGTTTCTGTCGGGTTTAGAGCTTACGGCTTCTGTAGTGTTTAGGGCATTGGGCTTACGGTTTCTGTAGGGCTTAGGGCCTATATTATTATATAGGGCTTGAGGCGTCTGGGTTCTGAGGAAAGTTCAGGGCACTTACAGGTTTCACTGAAACCCCGCAAGTCTGGAAGAGATGATGCACTTTGCGGGTTTAGGGTTTAGGGTTTAGAGTAAGGTGCCCGAAACCCTCTACACATTTACCCAAAACCATCCCTAAACTCTAAACCCTCAACCTTCAACCCCAAACTTTAGCACGAATCTCTCCTGTTGCCTCCTCGTGGCAGTTGAGATCTGAAAAGAGGCGCAGGCCAGATACCTCGATGGACTGTCTTGGTTTAGGCTTAAGGCTTCGGTGCTAGAGGTTTTGGTTGGGCGTCGAACCCTTTTTGCAACGGCCTTGTCAGATCTGGACCGGACTGATAGCCCGCAGCAGTGCGCTAGACCCTAAACCGTAAACCCTGGGGTATTAGGGTTCATGGTTTGAGGTTCAAGGGGTTTCCGGTCATGTGTTTTCGCATTTCAGAACCCACAAGTGTTGATTGCGGTTTAGGGTTTGGGGCGCCGTGTTTAGAATTATTTAAGGTATATTCAGCGGAACCTAGCCAATGAAATGGCTATTTTCTGACGTGCGACTTGCACAACGGAGCACTACCTTTCTCCTTGATTGCTTGCTGCTTTAGCCATTCCTTGAAGAATTGCGCTTCCTTGGTGTGATGTGCGAAGCATCTTCGATCCTCAAAACCCTAGCTACTAAACCCTAAATCCTTTTTGCCATTGGTCCCAAGTCTAGCCAGATCTCCCTAAACCCTGCTGAACGCAGCGGCTGCTCCTCAACGTACACAACTAAAGGGACATTGAACCTCTCCCAAAGCCTGAAGCATGGTCATAATAAGAAACTCTAAAGTATAGCAGTGGTAGCTACCTTACTCAAACAATAAACATTTAGAACCGTGTAAGATCATATAAAATCTATGTAACATTATCCCAAAGCCTGATCAATACATCCCCGGTGAGGTCTAAGTCTATGAGCAGGACCCACTCTGGGCCTTTTGCAGGGTTGGAATCGGGATCATGCGAGGAGAGAACTTACGGAAGGAGGTCCACTTCTGACCCTACCCTATAAACCCGTTTGCATCCAGTATACCCTAAACCCTGAAACCCTAAACCCTAAACCTTAAACCTTGAACCCTAAACTCGACATCCTTTTGCTCAAACCCTAAACCCGACATGTCCTAGAGCTCGAACCGCCGCTCGAAATGTCAGCTTTTGACGCCGCCGCCTGCGGTCCGAATTTGGAGGCCTTAGCTCGTGCTGTCGTCATCAGGTTCGTTTTTCGTTGAGGGGCTAGGGTTGAGGGATTGGCGTCAGTAGGGTTTAGGGCTTAAGGTTCAAACTAGGCTTCCTTTCGGCGTAAACATGGGTTCAATTATGGGTTACTACACGGGGCAAAGAACCGAGATGGGAAATACTAGCTGCATGAATGCAGAAGAGGAGCTCAGAGTAGACCCTCAGCAGTGCCATTCGGCCAGTTTGTCAGCATCTTTCGCTTTGGCCATCCATTCACACGCCAGCTCATCGGAATGCAACTCGTTCCTGTAGAGAAAGGCCAGGTACCACATGGCAGAAGTGCTACCCCTTTCGATGCCCAGCTCATACAATTCTTTGGCCTTTTTCCAATCCTGGTCCACCCCGAGGCCATCGCGGTACATGTGTCCAAGATGCTCTGGGGCAAGGTCGTCGCCACTTTTGATGCCCATCTCATACAAGTCTTTGGCCTTGTGGACATCTTGGGCCACGCCTTGCGCGTTCTCGTATAAGATGCCGAGGTCGGTGGCGGCGCGGGGACATCCCCGTTGCAGGCTCGCTTCCAAAAGCTCCCTCGCCTTGTGAAAGTCACGGGCCACCCCCAAGCCGTGGCAGTACATGTGCCCAAGGGAAGCGAAGGCGTCGGCGTTGCCTCCTTCGATGCCAATCTCATACAGTTCGTTGGCCCGGTGGAAGTCTTGCCGTACACCTTGCCCAAACTGGTACAAAGTTCCAAGGAAAAAGGTCGCTCAGCGTCGCCCTCGTTCATGGCCAGCTCAAACAGCTTCCGTGCTTCCTGAAGGTCGCGAGTCACCCCGAGGCCGTACTGGTACAAGTGCCCGAGGCAAGTTTTGGCGCTGGTGCTGCCCTTCGCGACGCCTGATGCGTAAACTTCTTTGGCCTTGCGAAAGTCTTGGACCACACCGTGTCCAGACTCGTACAAAACTCCAAGCCTGACGAGGGCAAGGTCGTCGCCATTTTTCATGCCAACCTCATAAAGCTCTTTGGCTTTGTGGAAGTCTTGGGCTACACCATGCCCGTTCTCGTATAACATTCCAAGTCTAGTCCTGGAAAGTTCGTCGCCATGTTCAATACCAATCTCATACAATTCCTTGGCCTTGCGAAAGTCTTGGACTACAACTTGTCCAGTCTCGTACAAGTATCCAAGCCTGCTGAAGGCAACGATGTCGCCCTTCTTGATGGCAAGCTCGTACATCCATTTGGCTTTGCGCAAGTCTTGGGCTACACCTTGCCCAGTCTGGTATGCGAGTCCAAGCGCGGTGGTGGCCACAGCGTCGCCCCTCTCCATACCGAGTTCCATAAGTCTCCGTGCCTCCAGAAAATCGCGAGCCACCCCCCAGCCCTGGGAGTACATGACCGCGAGATGGGAGAAGAAACTAGCATCTTCGGGGTCGAGGAGACTATGATGTTGGCAGGATGCAAGGGTTTCTTTGGCACAGGAGCCGTAGTGAAACGCCGTGGTCTCCTGAAACTTCTCCGGGCTGGCGACAGCAAGCGCGCCCTCTCGTAAATGACCGAAGTTGCTGCGTGAATGTCGATCGGTGTCATGCCAGGGTGCGTGAAGGTGACGGTCACCTGCAGTTTGTCCCGGAAGGCTTGAACAGCAGCTTTCAGTTCACTCCTGTAGAAGACTGTGTCGAAGAGAGTCTTGTAAGACCGTCCTTCCTGAATGTGATAGCCGATCGCGACGCTGACTTCTTGGGACCTCGCCGCCCAGGTGCTGGCGAACTGCCTGGATGCACCAACCCAGAAGGCTTTGACCTTCAGGGCCAGCATGAAAAGAACGGTTTGAGCAAACTGACTGCTGAATTCTTCAAGGCCGTTTGTCGGGACATTTGGTTCTCCGGAAGATCCCGCACAATGTCTCCAAACCCATAATCCACTTAGACTAAGCGCTTCCCGCCTTCGGAAAGCTGCAAGACTCTAGAGTATTCACGCCGGGAGCATTCAGGAGCCGCCCAAGCCGCGTGTCCGAATTCTCCTCGAGTCAACGGCTATCTGCAAAAATCTCCTCTACCTATAGTCTCCATTGTAGTTCCTTTTTGGGGATGCCTTATAAAATCCTTAATATGTTATTGGTTAAACCACAAGAAAGAACTACAATGGAGACTGCAGGTAGCTTTAGAGATATAGAAACTACCGTACCCATCACCCCGAGTCCCCGAGACCTGTCCAACAAGCTACATAATTATTGGCACCATTGCACCAAATTTCAGAGAGACTCTTGCGATGATTTTGGGTACCTTAATTGCAGAGACTGTCTGAAGCCCGTCCGTGCTTTGAAGGACACAGCCGCCCTCTTGTCGCAGTGGCCGCAGGACTTCCTCACACTCTGCATCTTGATAGCCGCTCCAAAGCAAGAGGTGTGTCTTCTCCTTAAAGCAAGCGGGGACAAGAAGACGATGCCTGGTCCCCCCAGACCGGGGCTATACCTAGTGGTTCAGACATAGCCCTTCCATCTTTCCGTTGTATCCCAGGTATCTCAAATCTACAATCGGGGCCCATATACCTCTAATTAACTTATGGATCAAGCGGGGCTTCTGGGACCAACCTCTCTAGATTAACTGGTGGACAAAGCTGGCGAGGTGCCGGCCCGCACTTCACCAAGCTCTGGCTCCAGACCTCGTAGTCCCCATCGCTGACAACGGCTTCAGCCTGCCGATGAAGCCCCTAAGTACCCGGATTTGATGGTCCAAAAAAAAGGTTGGAGTTTGAGGTGTAGCAGAGGGTATTCTTTGAGAGTCTGGGTGCGGGAGTATATGTACGGCCTACAGTACGTGTACCCTTGCACTTGAAACTTCTCCCAACCTCGGCTTCGCAGCCTCCGTCCGAAACCGTCTTGCCATTCTGCTGGTCCTGAGCGGGTTTAGGGTTTAGGGTTGCAGTCATCAAGTCCGGTTTCAACAAAGGGTTTATAGGGTTTGGACTGTCAGGGATTGGGGTTTAGGGTGGTTCAGGGCTCGAGGAGACATCCTACTGGGTAGTTCTCTAAACTACGGTCCTTTTAGGGTCCTTATCAATAAGGGCCTAAAAAAGGGACCCTAATTTAGAGAACTTGCCTACTGCTAATCTTGAGGACCAGGGGGATGGCTTCTGCCTTCCCTGCATGGTCCTCTTCGCAGCTGTCCTGTATCTTCCTCTTGAGCAACCTGATCTCTTCTTCACAGCCTGGGAGTGGACATTTCATTCTGATTCCCTTTCCACCAGATTCCAACGGTGTCACTTGAAGCTTTAGGCAGCTCTTGTGCGGACGGACAGGAAGAGAGAGAGAGCGAGAGAGAGACACGCATAGAGAGAGAGAGAGAGGGAGAGCGAGCGAGCGAGAAGAGGCCTAAAAGAAAGACAGGGAGAGGGTGAGCGACAGAGACGCAACGACGAACAGGGAGCAATGACAGTTTGCGCATGCAGTGCCAATGCCAAGGCACGGGAGGGGTCGGGTTCCAAGAAGCTGCCTCGGGCCTCCTTCTCGGCGATGCCTGGATGCAAATCCGCGACTATAGCCCTTCAAGCGGTTTTCCGGACCATGCCGGAAGTTCGGTTTCAGGGTTTCGGCTTGATACAGGATCTATAGGGTGTAGGGCTGAGGCAGGACAACCCCAGTGCCGCTCGAAACCCAGGCTGATACATCTCCCGGAATAAAACTCTCCTGAGGCCAAGAAGGAGGTTGTGCGCGGCCCAGAAACCCAACACATCGACTGCTTCTGGGGGGCTCCCTCTCCGACACCGGAGCAAAACGAGGAGAGCGACAGGAGCAAAGGAAACTGGGATATGGCACGCTTGATCTTCGAAGCACGATGGACACTGAGGCGGGCCCGAACATTCTCGTCTTGGCGTTTCCGCTTGCTACGGTTGCCGCATGCATGCGTGCATCCTCCCGCCGAGTGCAAAGTCCCGACAAGGACCCTAAACCCTAAACCCGAAACCACCTGGTTTGCCTGCCTGCGCTCTCGGACAGGAGCGCGTCAAGGGTGCTGACACATCGCATGTAGCAAGCATGGACGTGCTGTGTACCGGATCCGGCACAAACTCCAACTCAACCGGTGCAACCAAGGACCATTATAAATCATTATAGCAGTGTATATCATATCATATACCATATTCCCCGAACCATGACTATTGAGGCCCCTACTTTTTATCCTGAACACTGACGGTGGGTCTCGATTCCCAGCCTCCTCTTCGCAAGCCGATGACGTGGTGGTTGCTCACCAAGAGCAGCAGCGATGTGAAGAGCAGCATGAGGCTCATCACGCTAGACATATGAACACATCACTTTTCACAGACAGAACACTCGAGGCTAAACCGCTTCCGAGTAGATCGCAGATTCACCCCTCAGCTGGCGTTCCCTTGCAGGCATCTATGCGAATATGAGATTGATGCAGGCCCGACTAAATCGGGTTGCGGACTTCCGTGATAGAGTACTAGGTCACAAAAACCAAGCAATCTGAATCAGATGCAACAGGGACCCCTGTTTAGTTTCGTCGTTGTTGTCGTATGTATTCTGACCGACGAGTTTCAGATACTAACTGATCCCAATATCAATCCTAAAAATTCGACCGGACAACTTCAACAGTGGGATCACTCCTAAAGCTGTCCCCGGATGAAGCCCCGCGATCCGAGCAAGCCTGCAAACCTAGAGGTTTAGGGTTTTGAGGTTTAGGGCTTGAGGCTTAATTAGGCTTTGAAGGATTCGGATTCTGGGCTTCGGGGTTTAGGGTGCACCCAGCCCTCGTCCATGGGAACCCTGAGCCGCAAACCGCTAAAACTTAACCTGACATAGTATAAGCCTGAAGACTTGAAGAATGACCGATAATATTCCGCAGGGGTTCTTCATTACGTAACCTCTACCCTAAACCCTAAACCCTAAACCCTAAACCCTAAACCCTAAACCCTAAACCCTAAACCCTAAACCCTACTCCATAAGATATCGAACCCTTGCAATGAGCCCATCCTTCAGGTCCTATATGGGTAGTTCTCTAAATTAGGGTCCCCTTTTAGGTCCCCAATATACTACGGCACCCTTATAAAAAGGACCCTAAACGACCGACTGATGTCCGTTAATAATAATAATAATAAGGACCCTAAAAGGGACCCTAATTTAGAAATCTACCCATATTACTGCCGAGCCCAAAAGCCCGAGGTCGGGGTATTGAACCCGCAATTCAACTGAGCGCCGTGCCTGCCAGCCGTTGCGGTTAGGCCTGCAACCATGGGAAGTGTTTCGGTTTGTTTTTAAGGGTTTAGGGTTTAGGGTTTAGGGCCTCGGATTTATTATGTAGGTCTCTATGGCGACCTGCACAAAAACACAACTCGTGCTCTGCTCACGCCGATAGGGTGGCCTCCTACACGGAATCAGTATCCTACGTACTGTTTGTGACTTCGCGCTTCATTCGGTGTCTCTTGCCGTCTAACATTCCCACAGGGAGGACGCTGAAGACTATTCCCCAAGTCCTGAACCTTCAGCTACCAATTCAAATCCTCACAGGCATTTCCTGATCGCCGCCAATAAACGAACGTCATGAACACATGGCATGATCAGCTAGCGCTTGAACCCTGAGACATGCCCTATAACATCTAATAGGTCCTCAGATGCGAGAATGTATAGAACCTGGGCACATGCCCATTGTGCCTCACCCTGAAAACTGTAACCCTAATCCCTGTGAGGACTCCGCCCTTTCGCCAGCAGCCGCCAAGCGATGCGCCCAGAGAAGGAGACGCCGTTTGGGGCGATCTGCCTCTAGGGTGTAGGGTTCAGGGTTATGGTTCTGTTCCAGGACCCCCCCGACTGCCCTTTAATAGAGCCCTTATGGCCCTTAATAGTGAGTGTTTAGGGTATATTAGAGGGTAGTTGGGGGGCCTAGGTTGCAAAAGGACTTGTGGTTTCGGTGCTCACACTCCGACAAGCCAGGCCAGCGAATGAGGGTCAGACATTTCCAAGATCCTGGTATTGCTGATCGACTTCGGCTGATGACAATCACTACCCTGTTATATATTTTAACACATATACCACATACTATATGTTGTATATTATACATGATATTGTATATACATAAAGACAGAGAGAGAGAGAGAGATATATATATATATACACACATACACAATGCATAGTAGGGACAGGAACATGGAGAGGGGGACTGATGATACTGCTGATGCTGATCATACTGATGCAGACACAACCGGGGGAACTTCAGAGACCAGAGGACCCAAATATAGAACCCGATAAACGAGCATCCTTACTACACGGGCCCTAAGTCAAGTTACAAACGAGGTACCGCGCGAAACCCTTTTTAAACCCGGAGCTCTCTCTAACCAGCCGGGAGCCATGCCCTCTCTAAACCCTAAACCCTAAACCTTAGACCCTAAACCCTATGTTGCTACTATTTTCTTCAGAAAACCTTTCGTGGAATCCTGGGCTTCAGCAGCCCTGGGGCACCGACACCGGGTACGGCGTGGAGTACGCCTCACCTGGCCGACTCGGACCCTTCGTGCTAGGGCTTGGGGGCTTTTTGGACACTCACACTCGGACAAGCCTGGCAAGGTCAGGGCTTGGGGGTTGAGGGTTGAGGGTTTAGGGTTTAGGCTTGTGGGGCGATGTGTTTTTTCCCCACCCGCCCAGCTGACAAAGTCGTTCCGCTGGGATGACGTTGGAATGTCCACAGAATCTGGGGGGTGGAAACCAAGGACAAACATGAGCCCAAAGCAGACAAGACCAACAACAAGTGCAACCAAGTACACAGGTTTTAGGGTTTAGGCTTTAGGGTTGAGGAGTTCTGTGACTCGCGAAGTCGAAGTCATCCAAGCAATGAGGGGCTTCCATGTCTCTAGAGATTAAGGCTATGAGCCTCAAAACCCCTGCTGCGACATGCGATCCATGATGGAACCCCTCAAGCAGCTGTATCATGAGCATGTAGACCTATAACCCTGAACCCTAAACCCCGAACCCCTAAACCCTTAAACCCGAACCCCTGAACAGCAAGCGGGGATGAGACTGGAGAGATTTGGTGGAAGTTGCTCAGGGTTGGCGCTGATAGGGGAGATCTTCCGAACAACCCTAAACCCTAAAAACCCACTAACACCCCTAAACCCCCTAAAACCCCTAAAAACCCCTGAACCCCAAACCGTGTTCATGCTTCCCACTTAGAGCCCGAAAGCCGGGACCTCACAGGGAAACGTAGAACAAGGGCTGAGGGGCTTTTGAAGTTTCAATGTTGAGGAATAGGGCTAGTTTATTTCCTGGGTGCTGCCCGCATACGATAGCACTCTCTAATAAGGGTCCTCTTAAGGCTGTATATACCTGTATTTTGAAATTCTATTGAACTGTTACTGAATGGGGGCACTTGTTGGGCATCCTCCAGCCTGATTTACTCCTCTTCCGAGCTGAAACCTAGCTAAATACAGTAAGAAGGGTCCAGCCAACGTCTCAGACCCTCCCCTCACACTAGCGGCCCCTCTTCTATACTTATCAAACCGAAAACCCTGTCAATTTTGTGGGTCTAGATGTCAGCCTCTAGGACACGCAAGCAGATGTAGGATCATTCATGTTTGGCTTTCCTTAAGTTGATTGCCTCCCACCTAGCCAGGACAAGCCCGCATTGCAGGGTTCAGTCGATAGCCAAGTAGAAAGTGACTAAAGAAAACAGACAAAGTTTAGGGATTAGGTGCCAGGGCTTCGCATAGCAATGATCCCTAGAGAGTCGTACAGATGCGCTTGCGCTTTGACAGCAGCTCCGACAAGGACACAAGACAACCCTGTTACACATTTCCAAAATTCGTAAAAACCTCCAAAACTCCACAAAACCTTGCAAACCGCAATTAAAAACACACCTCTAGAGTCAGAAGCCCGAACGACCCCCACACGCCCTTTTCAGCTGGTAGCTGTCTGGCGCTGGCACGACAGGTCTAAGATGGTTAAGCTTCAGGTTTTAAGCATTTCTGGTGGGGATGTATTGATTGAACGAGGGCTCTGCTGGTTTAGGGTTTAGGGCTTTCTCGTCAGTTTTTTGATCGGGATCTACAATGGTTTAAGAAGGGTTCTACTGGCTTAGGCCTTTCGGGTTGAGGGTGTTTTGAAGTTTTTTACTCCTATCTCCAAACATTTTGAATGGAAAAACCAGAGTTCTACAAGATGTTAGAAAGGGGTAAGACTGTAAGAGCTCGAAGGGCTTCTGTAGGGTTTAGCTCTCTGGAGGGCTTATGAGGATTTAGAGCTCCTCTTTGTAAGTGACGGTAAACCCTAAGCCCGATCCTATAGACCCCGAAAACCCTCAACCCTGGGGTGTGGAACGCCAAGGCTTTGATTTAGTTGGAGTTGCATCCTTCCTGGTTAGATGACGGGTCTAAAGTTGCTCTGTGAAGTGGTGGGCTTCTGGTGCTTTACAGGGTCTGTTTACGGTTGTAGGGTTGAGTGTGAAGGGGTTTAGGGTCTAGGGTTTAGGGTTGAGGGGTTTAAGGCTTGCGGCTTCAAGAATTGAGCTTGTTTTTTCCGTGCGCCAGCTAGTTGAAGACGTCGCCATCCACCTGGTTCCGGCCTCTGCTGCAGCTGGGAGGCAAAACGAAACCCCTAAACTTTACGCCTCAACCCCTTACTCCAAAGCACTACTCTAAAGCTTACGCCGGGAACCTTACACCCTATACACTGTAAACCCAAATCCTTAAACCCGAAGCACGAAACCCTATATACACCTCAAGCCCACTGTTATCCCTGAACCCCAAGCCTCCACGCCGAAACCCTACAGAACAACATGGCTAATCCGAGTCTGGGGACTCATCGATCAGGATAGGTATGTATGTCTAGATAGAGATAGATAGATAAATAGATAGATAGATAGATAGATAGATAAATAGATAGGTAGATAGATAGATAGATAGATAGATAAATACATAGATAGATAGATAGATAGATAGATAGATAGATTGATAGATTGATAGATTGATAGATTGATAGATAGATTGATAGATAGATAGATGGATGGATAGATAGATAGGTAGATGGATAGATAGATAAATAAATAGGTACATGGATAGATAGAAGAGAGATACAGAGATAGATAGACAGAAAGAAAGATAGATAGACAGATAGATAGGGGCTACGTATGCTTTATGGGGTTATATAATATAAGAATGTCTATATATAGAGAGAGAAAAAGGGCTTGTGAGGGTTGTACACTGTAAACTTGGAGGTGTTATGGGGTTTTAGCTTATACTGTAGGGGCTGTATATTCTCTGTTGACGGGCCTATGTAGCCTGCATGAAGTTTTTCCCACATGGGGCTTGCACCTCACAAGTCTTCCATTCCACGCAATACCTCGACGCCAACACTCGAACATCTCGTAAATTCCAGAACCCCAAGCACCCCAAACCAATCTAATGCAAGTACCCTCCGACCCTAACCTTTTCGACCTGGGCTATGCATATGCCAGGAACCGAGGCACCGACTGTGCCATGGACTCGTGCCACCCTAACCCTAAACCCTTTTTGCATCCGGGCTTGGAGATGCTTGCTCCAACAATCAGATGCTAGTAACCCTAAACCCTAAACCCCTAAACCCTAAACCCGAAATACTCAGAACAGACACAAATCCTATCAGCACCCAAGCGGCTTCGTAGGAAGAAGCGACCAAAAGGAGGTGAAGAGACATCGCTGCTGTCCTTTTCGGGGCTCACAGAGTCTAGGGTGGGCAATGTAGGGATCTGGATAGTTCCCAATAGTTATCAATAGTTTCCCCCCAACTACAGTCCCTACTGTCAGTATAGTATGCCCCAAAACCAAAATCCAACTAGGGTTTAGGTTAGGGCTTAAGAGCTGCAGCATGCTTTAGCGATGCCTAGAGCCTAAACCCTACTTGGAGGATCATGGGACTTAGTAAGTAAGGTTATAAGTTATAAGTCCCCTAATTGGGGTTATAAGTATAGTTACCTTAATTATAACACTACTTACTAAGTCCCATGATCATTTAAGTACACCCCGCTGTCTTCATCGACGACTTCGCCGTGCCCACAGCTCGCCCAAATCGGGGAAACACTGCGAACCTGAGCCAGGCGAGTCTGGTGAATAAGGGCTCGAACCCGTAAGGGTTCCCTTAAGGGATCTATGAGGGTTCCTTTAAGGGATCGATGGGTTCCTTTAAGGGATCTATAAGGGTTCGAAGCCTGAATTTATGGACACCGACCCAAGAACAAACGCCTGCTGTCTTGTTGTAGATAGTTCTGTTCAAGACACTGTGCACTCCTACATTCGGGTCAGGGTTACTTTGGAAACTCTTTCAAAACGGAGAATAGAACAAACGATATTTGCGCCGAAGGGCTTCGCACTCTACCGGGGTGGATTTCCCAGCGCTGGAGGCCATCCGAGCTTCTTTGAGATCGGAGATCCAAGTGCCTACCTATAGCTGTTCAGGGTTGTCTTAGCACTCGCTCTCGACCGGGCTTCTAGGGCTTGTGGCTTAAAGGTTTTAGGGTTTATGGCTTTGCTTTGTAGATCGTGTGTTTTTTTCTCTGGGGGCTTGTGCGTGTGCACGCTGGTGTTTCAGGGTTCAGGTTAGTGTTCAAAATTCAGGGCTGGTGGTATTTCACGGTTGACCTAAATCATTGTTGGGGTCTGGGCGGATGAGGCCAGAGGCTTTGTGACCCGTCTGTTTGAAGCCTGCCTTGGCATACACCTGGGGCAGGGGCAAGCACCGAACGCTCCCTGCTTGACGAGGCAGTAACAGTAGTAGTTAGACTAAGCTTTTGTAGCCCCGATAAGATGCAGCTGACCCGCTGACCCAATAATACTGGCAAGCATTCAACATCTATTACAACAGCTACAACCTCACACTAGGACAAGGGTAAAAGTAAGAACAATAGCACTACGGACAATACGAAGGATGATAATAAAAAAAACAGTAAGGAACCAAAACGATGAGTTAAAAATTCCGACCAAAAAGTAATAGATAGGTGGATCGATAGATAGATAGGTAGATTTTTCTTGCCTCCTGCATGGCTGAGCGAGTCGCGAAGCAGGGTGAAGTTAGAGGTAGGTAGATAGATAGGTAGATACAGATATAGATATGCATGATCACAAGCAGAACAACAGTCGCGACACTACTCACCATCACCATCACCATCATCGTCATCGTCGTCATCATCATCCCCGTCCTCAACATCATCACCATCACGGTCAAAATCAAATGTGAGGATTGAACCTTTGTTCTGCAATAGAATCTGCAATGCCGAGCCTGCTATTACCCTAAAGTAGCGAGGGTTTCGGGGTACGTTACATATAGTTAAGGGTTTACGGTTTAGGGTATAGTATACATAAATGAAGGAACCGAACGGAATAGCATTACTAATCATACCTAATCACTCAGACCCCCCTACACTAGTGCCTTTGTTCCAGTCCGGGCGAGACTGCAAAAATAGTCAGCGGCTGGGGAGTTGCTAGATGGGAGTTTCAGAGACAGCCTAGTCAGTATAGCTGAATTCCCTGGGCCGAACAACATCAAGCTCGCAAGGACATGCCTGCATGGCAGGTTGACAAGACGGTACACTATCTCCTTGGACAGAGCTTCAGAGTAAGGGTTCAGGGATTAGGGTTTAGAGTTTAGGGTTCAGGGTTTAGGGTTTAGGGTTTAGGGGTTCAGGGATTAGGGTTGTAGTGTTTAGGAGTTCCGTGGGCCCAACAACATGAGGTTTTTGCTGCCGGCCGATTGTGTGCACCCCGAAGGCTGGAGATTAACTGGCCCACTGCGTAAAGTAGCAGCTGGGACATGGGAAGAGTCAGCCAAAGAGAATACCGACACTAATCGTCAATAGACCACGCTGCAGCTTTCCAGACTCGAGTTTGTTGTAAGCAAGCAATCCATCTGAGGCCAAATTAGCAATTTTGGTATTTGTACACTTAGGCCCTCGAGTCGCTAATTATGAAAGAATCCTTTTGGGTAGAGGAATATAACATAATAGAACACAATATATTAGTGTATTATGTAAATAATAATAATAATATTATTATCATTACTATTATATATACATTAGACTATATACTATATTATATCTATAAATATAAGTGTATATATATATATATATATACAAGTATGTGTACATATGCATATTGATAAGTGCATGGGCTCTTGTGGGTTCTGAAACGCTCAGACGGAGGCGCCCCGGAGCGCATGAGCGGTTTCGGCGGATCCACCGCCGCTTGGGTCGGGAGGTCAGTAGTCCACCATCCGACCATCCTTGGGGTGGGCGACGGGACTTTGACACTTCAGGAATTGGGGGTTTTAGGGTTGAAGGTTTAGTTTAGGGTTTAGGGCTTAGGGGTTTAGGGTTTAGGGTTTAGGATTTAGGGTTTGAGGTTTGGGGGTTTTTTTTGACACTCACACTCGGACAAGCCTGGCAAGGTCCACCACGATACTGTCTTCAAGATGCATTAACAGAGACCTCTAAGCAGGTATCACTTGGAGGTTTGGGGGTTTAGGGGTTTAGGGTTGGGGTTAAATTGGCGTTTTTATGCCTTGGGCACTTCGGCGTTGCGACTCTTTGGCTGTTGACCCGAAGGCCCCGATCAGCGATTTCTTGAAGGCGAACCCCTTAATGCTAAGTTCATTCTCAACCCTAAACTCTGAGTTAATCCCTATCCGGAACCATAAACCTTAAGCCCTAACTGAGCCGCAGAGCCTGAATTTGACTCCTAAATAGCCCTTCTTAAGCAAAGGAGCCCTGAAAGGAATCCTGTTTCAAAGGGATCCTAAACATCTAAATGGAACCTTTCAAGGAACCCGAAACCCCTGAAAGGAATAATCCATACAGCAACCCTAACCCTAAACCCTAAACCCTACACCCTAAACCCTAAACCCTAAACCTTAAACCCTAACCCTAAACCCTAAACCCTAAACCCTAAACCCTAAACCCTAAACCCTACCCCCCCTTGAAAGGGGACCACCCCAAAAGAGCCAGGCATCAAGTTGAGCCGTCTCCCGGGAGCTTCCGAAGCTTCCAGCCAAGGCTTTCCAGGCATCGCGCCGTGCAGGTAGCCGCCCTTGAAGAAGACCGCTCCTGGGGCTCTTCTTTGGGGGTTTAGGGGTTTAGGGTTTTAGGGTTTAGGTTTTAACGTTTTAGGGCTTTTGGGTTTAGGTTTTAGGGGTTTAGGGTTTGAGGGTTTAGGGTTTAGGGTTTTAGGTTTCAGGGCTTTTGGGTTCTGTGGAGTCTGCGCGTTCTATCGGGTTCTATAGGGCTCCGAGAGCTCTTGTAGGGTTCTTATAATAGTTATATCGGCTTCTATAAGCTTCTAAAGGGCTGTTGACTGTTTAGGGTTTAAGACTTCATGACATAGAAAGCTCTCAGTGTTTCATCAGGTTTTGGCAGGGGGTTTTGGGGTTTCTGGTCTCAGGGCGTAGGGTTGCATGCTTGAGGGCTCAAGGTTGGAATGTAGGGCCTCATGGCTCTGTTTCACAGGGTTTTTAGGACTCCTGGTTTCAGGATTTAGGGCTTGGTGAAGGCTTCGATGGGGCTTTATCTAGGCCTGCTAGCAATGCCTTTGCTTTGAGGCAACACAGGGCTCCAAGAGTTGAAATTCCCTAAACTACTAAACCCTAAACCCTAAACCCTAAACCCTAAATTACTAAACCCTAAACTACTAAACTACTAAACGACTAAACCCTAAACCCTAAACCCTGCAGCGTGTGTAGGGCCTGTCGGCTCAGGGCTGGGCAGTGGGGCAAGAGGATCTGTAGATGCAGGGTTATAGGCTTTAGTGCCGTAACTCGGCGATTGACGTCTTCCTTTTGGAACAGGAACTAAGTTTTAAGACTTCTACCTGGTGGGGCTTCCAGTTTTAAGACTTCTACCTGATGGGGCTTCAAGTTCTTGATCGGCTTCATTTTGTTTTTGACGTCCGAGAGAGTTCTTTTCGCGTTGCAGGATTCGTTCTTCAACTGCGGTGCCCGGAGCTGAGGTTTGTAGCTGAGGGTTTGTGGCAGTTTGTCCTAGTTGATCCCCATTTGCGGCAGTATGTCACACGGTTTACATTCGGGCTGACACTTCGGGATTTAGACTCTCGCAACTTGGGCACTTCGGGCATCAAGTTGTAGGACTTCGGCGCATAGGATTTGAGCCGGGTCAAGCCAGCTGGTTTCCAGTCGTTTTAGCTCCTCAAACCAAGAAGCTGAACCAGGAGGGGCCAAAGTTGAGAGCTTCCGTTGAAGGGTCCCTGGTGTAAAAGGCTAACTACTGAAATTCTCACTTTATAAAATAAAGTCGAAAGAACCACTGAAACAAGGTACCCCCTGTCGATCTATCTGTCTGATCTATCTATCTGTCTATCTGTAGGTGTGTAAGCATACATATATATATATATATAAGTGTGTGTGCGTATATACATATAGAATATATGGTGTATCTATATGTATATACTTATATATATATATATACACATGTATGTATGTATGTATGTATGTATGTATGTATGTATGTATGTATGTATGTATGTATGCATGTATGTATGTTTGTTTGTATG
>CAJNDV010005758.1:40092-52603 GCA_905221635.1 Symbiodinium sp. CCMP2456 | reverse complement strand
AGTAATCAGTATGGTAATGATGATGATGGTGATGATGATGATGATGGTCATGATTTGTATTCGGAGCAGTGCTACGACGACGACGACCACTACTACTTCTACTACTACTACTACTACTACGACGACGACGACTAATACTATGACGACGGAAAAACGTTATGTACTCCAACCTACTTTAGAGCTCAATCTTTGGATCCGGAAGGATCAAAGCAATCACATGCGGACCTCGCGTGTGCATGTAGGGATTCGGCTCGATGTAGGCAGCGCGTCAAGTACGTCTCCTGCCGTGCTACCATACGATTCAGTGTCTGGAGTGTTTGGGTTGCATTAGGCTTTGCATCAAGGTCGTGGTAGGACTCGGAAAGTGGCGCGACTACGACATACAAGTGCTACACACAGAAACTCGGGGCAATCCAGGGCCTTTGCAAGGTCTTCGGGGCTTTTCGGATCGAGCTTGTTCCAAGGCTCCATGGGTGAAGGGCCTTCAACGTAGCTGTGCCGGGTGCTCCGAGCTAAGCGCTCTATGTCCAGTTTGCGCTTCATTAAGTGGGATACCAAGCAAGACTTACTGCATTTGCATACCTTACGAAGCCGCAGGCAATAATGTGAGCTCCTGACTCCACGGCACAACTCGGACAATTTGGCAATGGAAGAACAGGCAGCTACTAAAAAACATGTGCCATCGGCGGACTGGCTTTCGATTGGGACCTGGGGGCATGGGGCCAGAACCCGAAAAGAAACCCTTCCATCCAAATCCCCAAAGCCCTACGTCAAGGCCCAACAATCCCTATAAGCCTGGCAAGCTGGACTGCAGAACCCAAAATCCCAACACGCCTCCACCTTTCGATCTTCCGTAATCAAAACTTATCAAACAAGGATGAGTGGGAGTATGTCGTACATGCTATAGATATCTGCCTAAACCATAAGCAACTATAAATACCAATCATCGAGGCTCTACATGAAACCGAAGACCCATCCTTCACTGCTTTAGGATTTAGGGCCCCCCCAGGGTCCATGTACTGTTGTGGGGGATACTTCCCTAAATCATAATAGCAATCCGAAAATGATAGAAACCCTACATTCTACTCTGTATATAGGTACATAGGACCTAAACCCTAAACCCTAAACCCTAGGACCCTTGGCGGGCTTGGGGAGCCTCTGGCCTCCCCAGCGAGGTCCCCTTGAGTGCGTCGGCGGATCGCCCGCGCCAGCAGCGCAGCCGGACGCAGGTCGCGCATAGGTCGCCGAAGGACGAAAGGTTTAGGGCTTAGGGTTTAGGGTTTAGGGCTGAGGGAGGGTGATGGGGCTTAAGGCCTAAGGCTTTATAGGGTATGGGATTCAGGGTTTGCGGCTTGCCGGCGATTGCAGCTTGATACTTCTGATGATGGAGCATAGGGACGATAGGCAAGCAGTATTGCTAGTCACTCATGTTCTCTCTTTCTTTCGGCAATGTGAGGTTGCTTGGAGGCGCAGACGCCGTCCCGTTTTCGTGTGTTACAAACAGTACTCCTGAGACATAACTATCATGACCACAAGAAGTGCTATTAAACCGGCCCGTCAACAGCGAGTCTTCCATGGCAGCTTTTGCAGGCTGTGTGGGATGCTACTATACTCGCCAACGCAGCTCCTCCTTGGATCCATCAACTATGTATGTATATGTATATGTAAAGACAAAACTTGAGAGACTAGGGGTAGTCCCAGGTCTTGATGAGCACGTGAAGCAGAACGACGGGATCCTCAGCGCATCTGTGCCTTTATTGTGCCACTGTCCGACGCTTCTCCGTGTCATTCATTATCTTGCCATACCGGAGATCCGCTAGTCAAGGCTCGTTTCTGTGCAATGTTTCTGTAAACCTAGGATGCTACAATCTACAAAGGCGCCTTAGCATCCTTATGTTCCGTCGCCGCCGAAGTATTGAATTCTTTGTTGCGAAAGCTACCCCAATACCCGCGTTGAAATCAGGTCTCTATATCAGACCATGAGCCAAAAATCGATCGAAATCCTTAGGGTTTAGGGTTTCGGGCTTATTGGTACGAGGGGTTGTCGGAGAAATCATGCGACTATAGGACTGCTTGCCGAAGCCCCGACAAAGCTGGGTTCATCACATCATAGCTATAGTGGAACTCTGCCAAAGTACCCCCCGCTCTAGCTCCTACATGAGAAGAACCCACCTGGACCCTCACTGTAACCTTAGATATGGGTTCTGGGGATATTTTTTGCCCCATCATAGTGGGTATTTGGGGTAAACCTAAACCCTAAACCCCACAAAAATAGGTATTTGGGATAAGCCCTAAACTCTAAACCCCATAATAAGCCATAATAGTAGGTATTCGGGGCTCATTAGAGGTTTTGTGGGCGTTCTATCTCCACCTCTCAGCTTTCGGAACTCGCACCGATGATTTCTAAGTGTAAGGTTTCAGAGCATTGAGTTTAGGGTTCAGGGCTTTATAGGGCTTAAGGCTTCCAGGGTTTAAGGTTTAAGGATAGGGCATTTACACCCCCCGAATCTGGGATCTTCGTGCCGTCATACCGTACTTGGCGCCTACATCAGCCAACTGTGATCCCGTGCCTCGACGTACCCCGAAGCCTATGCCAAAAAATATTGAGTCATTATTTTTCGAAACAATATCACCAAACCCGAATTGCCTCGGCCCGAAACCCTGCACTCAACCCTAAACATCTCAACCTCAAAACCTCAAACCCGATTAGAAAGCAAACCCTAAACCTCAAACCGTAAGCCCTACACTCTGAGACCTCGCTCCCACCCCTAAACCCTAAACCCTAAACCCCAAACCCTGAATCCTAAACCCGAAATCCTGAGGCGAGCCTGGTCCTGGTAGCTCGATCGTCTCCCACGCGGCTGGGGTAGCTGCCTGATGTGGGCTCAGGCTGCGGTTCAGGGTTTAGGGTTTAGGGGTTTAGGGTTTAGGGTTTAGGGTTTTGGGTTTAGGGTGTAGGGTTTAGGGTTCGGGGAGGTATTGTTTTGTTCAGGGTCCGATTTCGATCGGCAGAAAAGAGTTTGGTGAAGGGTTTAGTGTAGATGGGTTCAACGACGACACTCAAGATCTGGGATTTTATGTTTAGTGGCGAGACTTGGCCTCGTATTCGGGATTTAGGACTGGGTCTTTAGGGGAAGGCAGCTGGCAATTTGTACAATCACCCAAACTATCGCCTTCAGATAGATGGAATTCGATTGGGCGGACGATTGCCGGCTGTTGCATGCTGTTGCAGTGTCTGAGTAACATGTGGCCCTTCAAACTACTGCAATATACCCCAACACCCTAGTCTCATTCTTAAGGCCCCTACATGCCTACTTTACCTATGGAGTCGCAGCCAGGAGCTCCTGCGGGCATTCAGCGCAAATCAGCTCAACATTCAGGGATCCCTAAACCCTGAACACGAAGCCCAGCGAGCACTCAACCCTGAACTCTAAGAGCCAGCATACTGGTCTTATGGTCAGATGATTAGAGACGTTAAGGCTTCAATGCTCCAATCACCCTAGAACCCACATCCCTGACTCTACCAGGCCCAAAGCGACTGCACTTCAGTACGCAAACACGCCATCTCAAAACCCTCCATCAGTCTCTGCCAGCGAAGCCGATCCCTCATTGGGTGCCAGCCACACAGAAACCAGGCCCTAAACTACAAAACGCTTGTTGAGCAGGGAATGCAGTGCAAAGCACTGAAGCCCAAAGATCCAACACCCGTAAACCCTAGACTCCCGAATATTGAAAAAAGCTCCTGGCGACGAAAGAATAAGAGCAAGAAGCAAGCAAAGCACTCTCAAAACGTCCCAAGCAGCAATCACACAGACTATGACGAAGGTGTCATGTCAACATGAAGTATCTTGCTGAAGGCCAAGAGACTTGCGAATGCAAACAAAAAATGCAATAAGATGACACTGCAGAGAACCGATTTCTGATGCCCGATATACTCATACAGCATTCCCAGATCCCCACTCCGCGGGCCTTTTGAGCTACCTGTACCTAGGTCACAGGTTGCAGGAGTGGCTGTGGTAGCAGAAGGGGTTCCAGGAATAATGGCACGCCAACGGTTCTGTCTCCACCGTAGAGCCTACGCTCTTACCCACAAATTTGAGGCCTTGACCCCTGACCCAACACCTGATACAGCTTCATAGAAAAGAGGCATCCACAAGTAAGGACAAGACCGAGCAACTCCAAATAGTGGGCTGAGGGTCTTAAGTGGCATTACATGTCGATGATGCGATGGACCACAAGGACAACGCCACTAACAACGGCAAGAAACATCAAAGCATGCAGTGTGCAGGCTGGGGTTTTCAGAGAGCCTTCTTGGGATCAAGCCCTACGAATAACTACCGGACTTTAGATCCTAAGCCCTGAGAACATTGTGATCCCTATCAGCCGGATCATCAACTACATCGGAAAGCGTACCTGGAAGTACATGTTTGGGTAACCTTGCTACAAGGTAGGACCCTGACATACCCCAAAAAAACGGTAGCCCACAAACCAGGGTCTATGCAAACCCTTCAAAAACCCCGGATAGAGCCTTCTTAACACCCTATCAGACCCTCGCCAAGCCCACAAAAGAACTGTAATGGCAAACTTAAAGGTCGGAACAATTACCAGCAGTATTCCCGGTTAGTTGAGAACTATACTACGATTGCGCCCAGAAACCCTATACTAATTGTTATCGCCTCCAAGTGTCTATAGAGAGTATATAAATTCGACCATACCATAAATCCTAAACCCGAAACCCCAAACCCTAAACCCTAAACCCTAAACCCCTAAGCCCCTAAGCTCCTAGGCCCTTAAGCCCCAAAACCCTAAACCTGAACCCTTTGCAACGGCCTTGTCAGATCTCGACCGGACTGATAGCCCACAGCAGTGACTTCAGATCATGCTCTGCACAAACCTGGTCTGCACCATAAACCCTAAACCCTAAAAGGGCTCGGGGCTCTGACCCAAGCGGAACCGTCGAACCGCTCGACGGAAAGTAGCCTCAAGGTGGGTTTAGTGTAGGGGCTTTAAGAATTGCCTATGCTATTTTGCGGGGCTCCTTAATATAATCATAGTAGAATGGACCCCAAAACCCTACTCTAACTATGAAGGCCCGTTTCAATTTGTTTCTTTCAAAGCCTGACGGCTCGGCTGGCTGTTCAACCTGGCTTTTCTGCTGACAATGACAAACGCTCTAGGGTGCTTGGAGTTTTGGGTGAGTTTGATTTGCATCAACACAGGTTTTAGGTTAACCCTGCACGCTGACACGCTTCTGCAGCTTGCTGGGGTGAAGAGGTCTGCTGTGTTCAGAAGAATTTCTGGTGCCTCAAGTGAAGTCGTGTAGCCGAGACAACAGCATATTTCTGAAAGCACATGGGGGGTTCTCTGATCAGGGTTCCTTGGGGCTCCTGATTACAAGTGTTGACGCCACTCCAGATGAAGAGATGCTGCATGTACAAGGACACATTGAACCAACCCAAGAACCTAGAGTGCCCCCGAACCGTACCATTAAGCGGAACCGATACAGAACAATTTAGAACCCTTGTCAAATATCCATTCCGCAAACATACCCTAAACGTAACCTGCGCCCCACTAATTAACTAGTTAGTTATGAAACGAAACGCTTCAAAAAACCCCTAAACTCTGAACCCTCTTAGGCTCCACGCTCCCAAACCCTGAACCGGTAGAGAGCCCCCAAAGCCCTAAACACCTGACAATCTGGAGCTTTTGGGACATCCTCCGCCATAATATAGGGGGCCTTATTAATAAGAATAGGGTTTGGATGGCTCCCTTAATGGGTTCCTCAAAGGGTTCCATAAGGGCTACTACAAGGGTTCAGGGTTTAGGTGCCTTAATAATTAGAATAGGCTTTTGGAGCCTACTATACCATAATTATAGTAAGGAACCCCCAAAATAGTACTGGTAATTATTTAGGCCCCTATAAACCCCAAACCCTAAACCCTAAAACTAAACTCTAAACCCTAAACCCTGAACCCTAAACCCTACATTAAGTTGCTGTACGGGGTCCCCGGGCCGAGCTCCGAAACCAGTTCGGGCTGTCTGGAAGATCTGGACCTAGGCTCCGGGAGCTTTTAGGGTTTAGGGTTTAGGGGTTTATGAGTTTAGGGTTTAGGGTTCATGAGTCTAGGGTTTAGGGTTTATGAGTTTAGGGTTTAGGGTTTATGAGTTTAGGGCTTATAGCGTTTATGAGTTTAGGGTTCAGGGTTTAGGGGTCACAAAGGAGTTTTTAGGGTCTACAGGGTTTATGAGTTTAGGGTTTAGGGGTCACAAAGGAGTTTTTAGGGTTTAGGGTTTATGAGTTTAGGGTGTAGGGGTTAGGGGTCACAAACCATCAGGCAAATAGGGCTGCAGATTTACGATTCCCATCTCGGGCTACGATAACTAAGCTGTTCAGTAACCGACTGGGAAAAGTATAGACTTTTTGGGTTAGATATATTATATTAGGAACCAATACCACCCAAAAAAAGTAAAAAAGATACTACTGAACATCCCCTAAACCCTAAACCCTATAAACCCTATAAACCCTATAAACCCTATAAACCCTAAAGGTAATATAGGGCTTCAAGGTTCTGTAATTTAGGGCTCGCAAGGTCGACGGTTCAGCGCTTAGGGCTTCATGGCTCTGGGTTTTTGTTTGGTTTTTTTTTTTTTGTAGGGGCCTTCATAGATAGAATAGGGCTTTGGGTGGGTATATTATACTATAGTTTAATAGATAGAATAGGGTTTCGGGGGTATATTATACTATAATTATGGTAAGGAGCCCCTCAAAATACTACTGGTAATTATTTAAGCCCCTATATTTGGGCTTCTAGGAGCTGGGTTCAGGGCCCTCTTCAAGGTTTCTGACGCACCAGGGGTTTCAGTTCAGGCTCTAGGCTGCGGGTTTGGGGTTTCGGGGTGGGGGGGTTTTGGGGGATAAGGGCTTCGAAGAGGGTTTTTGGGTTGTAGATTGTGTTTCGGGTTCAGGGGTTATGGTCATGATGAGCAGGACAACCCGAATTAGGGTATTCAAGACACCAAAGGCCACCGACGCTTTCAGTCTTAAGTCCTAACCCTTCGAATAGGACCTTTGCGGATCGTTGGGTTTGGACATCTTGAGACCGGGCCGAAACCCTCAAGACTAAGCCTCGTACCTCGAAAGCGCACACACACACACACACAAGTCAACACTATCGCCCCAATAGGTGGGGAATGAGGGCTTTGTTGCGAGGAACGCTTTTGCCCCCCAAACCCTGATCCCGAAACCTTACTTGTTAAACCCTAAACCCTAAACCTTACGTATATTAAACCCTAAATATTAGCTATTAAACCCTATAAACCCTAAACCTGAAGCCGCAAGCTTTTCTTTGTTTCAAAGTCTCGCCTGGCCTGGGATTTGCGAAGGATCGCAAGGGATGTGGGGAATCAGATGAGACTGTAGAGACCCCTGGATTCCTTTAAGCGTAGCCCCCTTTAAGCCCTTTAAGGGTAGTATAAGGTTCTGTAGTAGGGTCCCCTTTAAGGTTAGTATAGGGTTCTATAGTAGGGTCCTCTTTAATGTAAGGAAACTATCAGGTTCGAAGATAGGGTCCCCTTTAAGGGGTTCCTGTCAGAGGTTTCTCTCTGTGGGCTCCTTTAAGGGATTCCTTTGCGGGCGGTAGTGTAAAAATTTGTTAAAAAGGTTCTATGATCGATTAGAGTAGGGTGCTGAGGTATCATCACTTCTAAAAGAATGGGGACTCTGAAAAGGTTGCTAGTATATACCGACTACCTAGGCCCCTGTAAATTGCGGCTTCGGGCTATAGGGCTTAGAGGGTTGGGGGATGTTTCGGGTCTCAGGTCGTACGCCTTCTTGACATTGGGGGTTTTGGACCTATCCACGGGGGCTCCCGGGATCTTTCACCCAGGCCATCCCATGATCTTTATAAATTCAGCACTGGGCTCAAGCACGCGCTTGAAAAACAACGGGGCTGAGCCCCCTGTGGTGGTCGCGCCCTGCAGGAGGCGGATCTGCATTTCGAGTTGTAGGCTTCGTGCTGGGATTCCTGGGATCTGAGGGCTCTGGGTTTAGGGCTGATTAGGGTTTGGGGTCTCTTGAGATCTGAGACTTTACGACTTGCTTTGGGCTGCAAAACTCAGGGTGAAATCCTGCTCGATCTATACAGCCCACCGCCGAAGGTGACTGTCGCATGGGAGAATGCTCTATTGAGGCAGCTGCCTTGACGTTCGAACGACAAAACTATAAGCCTTCAATCTTCGTGCTAGTTCGATCCAGCCCCTGCTTTAGGGCTTAGTGTTTCGGGGCTCTGGTATCCTGTGCTACTTGTGTAAACTGTATGAAACTATGGAAGAGATCTACTTTCCAGATACATCACTGGGACTTCAGCAAGTACTACCGCCGACTGAAAGCGATCCGCATGCGATCCAGAGGTCCCAATATGGCCGCTAAGTGAGGAATATTTCTTAGCTTGTCGGCTTCTCTGTGTATATAAGAAACATTCCTCAACTTATGGGGCCTTGGGGCTCTCCGGGTCTATGCCGTGCACATCCATTCGCCGCTCCATGCCGCTTGCATACCAACACATGCCACTCAGCAGCAGCAGGAGCAACTTTCAAATGTCGGTGGATGCAAGTGGGGACCCGGCGGAGTCTCGACATTGAGGTAATATAGGGGCCGCAATGATTCGAATGGGGTTTGGGGGTCCATCATACTATGAACACAACAGTCGCGGTAAATATCTAGGCCCCTACAGTATTTACCCTCGGCTCAGAATCTGCGATCCAGCCTAGTCCCCATCAAGAGCACCACTCAACACCTTGCGCGAAGCATCATGGAAGTGACTCTTGGAGTTCTGGGGAATACAGACTTCTGGGCACCCCGGTCTAGGGGCTGTTGATGTCTGTACGGCATACAGTATAATGCTTAGGGTTTCTGCGGTTAGGGATTAGGGTCTGGGTTTAGAGGTGGCAAATGCAGGGTTTGCAGGGTTTATGGGGTTTGAACCGGGGCAGTTTGGCACTTTGGGGGCTTTGAGGCTGCTTGACTCTGGGGGTTCGTCAAAATCCGTCGTTTTCCGAGGTTCTCAACCAAAAGAGTAGGCTTTGAGTTTTGGAGGGTAAGGGGTTTAAGGCTATAGGCTGCTAGAAGCCTGGGTCTATCCTCATCTCCGAATATCGGAACCTGATCAAGAAACCCTGGGTCTCCCTTAAGGCTCTTCATATGGGTCCGAATAGGGTTTAGGGTTTAGGGTTTAGGGTTTAGGGTTTAGGGTTTAGGGTTTAGGGTTTAGGGGCTATAAGGCCAAGGCTTCATGATCAGGTCTGTTACATTAGATGTCCCCGGCTTGGATGCCCAGAAACTTTGAAGAGCACACTGTTCGAGAAGTGCCTCTGGCAACTTATGTACCAGTGCGGGAACGTGGATCAAGCGATGACAGATCTCCGGGATTGGGGACATGGGATCTCCTTGAGTTTGGAGTCCCAGGGGTTTAGGGCTTAGGGTTTAGGGTTTAGGGCAAGTTTAAGGTCTATGCGCCTTATTTGAAGCGCAAAGTGCTGGACCCATCTAGGCTCGGAGCGCCTGGATCAAGACGCCAAAACCTAAAGCTCGTAAAGCGAAACACCCGACCCAGAAAGATAGAGAACAGAAATGCTCCTCTTCAAGCAAATGCAGGAACATGTGCAATGGAGGTGCGTGTGCAAAGGAAGACAGGTGACTTCATGCGTGCAATGCGCTTTCGTTCCCGGAGCCAGAAACAGACATCAACAAGTAAACGTAAACCCTGAACCCTAAACTCTAATATAGGGGCCTGCATAATTAGAATAGGGTTTTGGGGCGCAATATACTCTATTTATAATAAAGAACCCCGTAAAAAATATTGGTTACAATTTAGGCCCCTATATGAGGCCCTAAGCCCTAAACCCAGTAAACCCTGAGACCCAAACGACATCATGCGCACTGCCCAATGCAAATGATCTAGGGGCCTTAACAACTTAAATAGGGTTTTTTGGGGGGTTCCTTATTATGATTATAGTATAGTTAATGTACCCCCAAACCCCATTCTAATTAGCAAGGCCCCGCTTAAGGAACCCTTTAAAGGACCCCCCTTCAAAGGCCTATTCTAATTCCTAAACCCTAAACCCCAAATCCTAAACCCTAAACTACCCTATTCTATGAAGGCCCCTAATAGGGATAGTCTTCAGACCTCAGGGCTCTGAGACATCCTCCATTTCATCGATTTCAGAAGCCCAATGGTACCAGGATCTCAGAGGGTTTAGGGTTTGAGGTTTATAGGGTTTGGGGCTTTGGGTTCAAGGTTTAGGGCCGTTTAGGGTTTGAGGTTTAAGGTTTATAGGGTTTGGGGTTTAAGGTTCAGGCCTTAGGGTTTGAGGTTTATAGGGTTTGGGGCTTAGGGTTTAAGGTTTAGGGTTTGGGGTTTTAAAGTTTATAAATAGGGTTTAGGATCTCCGAGTCTACGCTGATGAAGATCCCTGAAGCTTCCATCTTCGGCTAAGAAGGCGGTCCTCGCAGGTTAGGGTGGTCTAGGTTTAGGGTTTAGGGTTTAGGGTTTAGGGTTTAGGGCGGAGGGTTTAGGGTTTAGGGCCTAGGTTTAGGGTTTAGGGTTTAGGGTTTAGGGTTTAGGAATCCCGGGTCTGTTAAAGTTGCTATCGCCGTTTTCAGCTACCAAGCGGATCTCCTCTGGATGCGTCAGCTGCGTAGAGGCTCGACAGCCGGGAGAGTCAATGAAGCTTAAGGTTTCAGGATGCATGGGGTTTATGGCAGGGACCTTGGCAATCAGAATAGAGTTTGGTAGCTTGGTCTAGTCTAATTTGGGGTAGACTTTAAGGGACCATCAAAACCGATAAACAAAGTACGAAATATTCTACCTCTATACCATCCCACGGAAACCTGGATGGAGGTCGTCAGGCTCAAACGGTTCTTGACTTGCTCGTGCAGAACCTAAACCGCGAACCTTCAAACCCCAAAACCCTGAACCCTAATACCCCAAACCTTCAACCGCGGAGGCTGGGCGCAACAGCGTCTTATGGCACTTTTGGGTCCTGAGCTTCTCTGGGTCTCACAGACTCCGCGCGAACGAACCTTCAATCATAAGGCTCGCTCGATGGTTAAATAATTATTAATTATTATTAATAATTATTACTTATTAATTATTAATAATTATTCAATTATTAATAATTAGTAATTATTAACTATTAACAAGTATTAACTTGAATTAAAGTCCTGAATTAGGGGAGTCTTAGAGTCTTCAGGGCTAAGCTAGGAATCGGGTTCGAGGATAGTGGTTCCTGCAGATGTGGAACGGGCGGGGAGGGGAGGCTCGAGAAAGTTTACAAGGAATGCTGCTTAAAAGCCGCTCATGTATAGAATGAAGATTAATTACGCTGACTCGCTCTTTCCGAAACCTACGATCTGTAGCCCTCGCGGCTGCCAAGCTCGCAGTGCTTCGCAAGAGGATCCTTTTGGCAGGGGCGTTCACTCATCGTATCTGTCGTATATAGGTCCTGAGGCCAGCGCGAAGGGGACCCAAGTTTGGGAAACAAGTGTCAGGTATGTGTATAACGGTTTAGGGTTTTTTGACACTCACACTCACACAAACCTGGCAAGGTCTAGGATTTCGGGTATCTACTGATCTCATATTGGACTTGCGTTTTTTTTTCGCGGAAGCGGAGATGCTCTGCAACTTGTCGCCTGGCCCACTCAGCCGAGCCGACTCAGCTGCGATTTCTCATGTAACCAGGGACACAGGACCATAGTATACCGAATTGAAAGCACCCTTTCTCTTCCTGAAGCATTGGACTTGGGTAATATGCTTGGCACCAGTATTGCAAGGATACTCGGGAACCCAACATGTCGTTCCTACAGACTAGATCAAGGCTATTGCCCGTGCCGTGGAGGCACCACACTGAATGCCTCGGAACGACCATCGACTTGCCCAGTACCTACGGGAACTAAAGGATGAGATTGGGATTCCAGAGAGATTATAGTACCCCCCATAAAGGTTACAGGTTACCTACTCCACTTTTAAGATGACGACTAGAAATAGAACCGTCAAGTCCAAAGCTCTGAAGCCCTAAACCACTCCAAACCCCGAACCCCTACTCCGACTCCCTATATAGAACCCAAACCACCAAAAAAGCAACCTAAACCCTTTGACCTACAAACCCGAAACCCGATCAACCCTATGAGGACTCTAGGCCCTGTAAGCCCTGTAGACTCTATACACCTTGAAAACCCCAAAAACCCTCTCAAGCCCTAAACCCCAAACCCTCTCCTCTCTTCCCTACACCCTAAACCCTAAACCCTAAACCCTAAACTCCTCTCTTCCGGACGGCTTTTCGACTTAGGCGAACTTGACGTCCGAGCCCTTGGCTCCGCCGGCCTATCGGGTTAGGGTTTAGGGTTTAGGGTTTAGGGTTTAGGGTTTAGGGTTTAGGGTTTAGGGTTTAGGGTTTAGGGTTTAGGCTTTAGGGTTTAGGCCTACACCTGCAAGGCATTCCCGCCCCACTTCAC
>CAJNDV010005758.1:8004-35531 GCA_905221635.1 Symbiodinium sp. CCMP2456 | reverse complement strand
AAAAAAAAAAAAAAAAGCAGAGACCGCCAACCTGCGACGCACTTCTGCATCGTCGAAGGCGCTGGTAGTCCTGACCCATGGGCTTCGTTCTGAGGCTCCGACATAGGGTTTAGGTTTTAGGGTGTAGGCCAAAAGTTAAACCCGAAACCCTAGAGCATTGTCGGGATTCTGGCAATGGATCTAGAAGCCTTCTTTCTATATTGGTGCCTCTCAGGGTGCCTTTGGTTTACGTTGTTGCGTCATAGTCACTACGGCGCCGTGACCCTGTTACGCAGGAGTAGGTTACTGGGTTAGGGTTGTGGGTACTATCGGGTTTATGTAGGGTTTACTGGACAGTAACCGATTTTATGGGGAACTGAGCTCCCAGAGTAAGGACGGGATTTCTCATCTTCTTGGTGTGAAAATTGACCGGCAGATCCCAACAGCAGCGGGATCCGGGCTGTGTCTACAGATTCCGGATTTCTGTATGCATATATATATATATNNTACATACATACATACACACATACAGGCATACATAGACAGACAGACAGACAGACAGACAGACAGACAGACAGACAGATAGATGGATAGACAATTAATTAAACAGACAATTGGATCCAAAGATAATTATAGATAGATAGCTAACTAGATAGATAGAATAGATGGATAGGATAGACAGATAGCTAGATAGCTAGATAGATAGATAGATAGATAGAAAGCTAGAGACAAATAGATAGATCGATCGATGGATAGATAGAGAAACGTATCCGAAGAAAGAACTGACACCGCCCCACAGTCCACCCAATCACAAGCCTCAAGCCCCAGAGTCTTACATCCAACCCCCAGAGCCCTCCAAGAGCCCCTTCAAAGCGGACTGCATGACCTAAGCTTCACGAAACCCAGACACCAAAGCGAGGCCCCGAAAGCCTTCCAAGTCTGTGCTATAAGTCTATAAAGCTCTTACAGACTAAGAACATACATGTGTATATATGCATATATATATATATATGCAGGATAAGGGTTTAGGGTTTAGGGCTTAGGGTTTAGGGTTTAAGGTTGAGGGTTTAGGGTTCAGAGCTAAGGGTCTTGGGCTTGGGATATGGCTCATATTTATACAGCTGCTTGTGTAAACATCTTAGAGGGCTATCTGCTAAGGTAGCAGCGAGGTGAAGACAGGAAGACTTGGTGGAATAGCAGCCTTAAGCTAAGTTCATGCGAGCACGAAGCTACCTGCTCGAGACCTTAACCTTAAATCGCTAAACCCTACACCCGACAAGCTTTAAACCTTGAGACCAAAACCCCGAATGCCTAAAACATAAGAACCCAAGCCCCCCCCCCCTATAGTACCCTTACAAGGGCTCCTTCAAACTTTATGCGAAAACCTGGGCCCCTAAAGCCTAAAACACAAGAACCGAAGCCTCGCCTCCCAATACCCCCCAAACTCAGCCGAATGCTACGAATGCTATCGACGGGCATGGGTTCAAGGTTTAGCGTGCTGGGTTTAGGGTCAGCCGAATGCAATCGACGGGCATGGACAAAGATGAGGCTGGATCCCAGCTGCACATATCGTTGACCACCTCTGGCCCAAACAGGTCAACTTGTGGTGGGGGGTGAACTAAACCCTATATACAGGGAAATTGGCAGTTTTGGTAGTTGAGAGCTTAGGAGTCCGGAGATTTGCGCTTTCTGTTTAATTTGGGATCTGGCAAGGCGACTGCTAAGGCCAGGGGTCTGGCGTTATAAGCTTATGCAGTTTAGGGTTTAGGATTTAGGGTTTTGGGGCTCGGAGTTTACTGGGATCTTGGATGAAGCGTGTCGGGATTACAATTTGAGGAACAGGCAGCCCAAACCCTCAAAACAAACACATCAAAAGCCTCGCCCTGAATTCTAAGCCCCTATAGTAAACCTGATAGCCACTTATCGGAAGCCGTATAATTATTAAAAAAACCCTTGTGGTACGCCGTCTAGACTCTCATGGTAAACCCGAGGCTCCTAACTATCCTCATCTCCAAACCCTGGCCCTGAACCCGAAACCCCTAGACCCTCAACCCTAAACTCTACAGGGGCCTTTTTTTCTTTCCACGAGGCTAAAGGTCCGAGGGACGTGCCTATTGCAAAACAGCGAATTCACAAGTGAAACAAAACAGCTGTGCATCCTCCATTGTAGGCTCTCCCTGCAGCTGCAAGAGCCATTCGGAGAAGGGGCTCATGTCGCACGCACTGACCGGGAAGACAAGGCGTACAGGTATGCCGGTGATGGCAAGTTGGACGAGCCTTCCGGAAAGGCAAAGGACCCACTCGACCCATTTCCGAACGCCGCGTAACAGATGGACAGGACACGCGCTGGGCTGAAGGAGGGACCGGAGAGCAGAAGGTGGAGCCGGGAAGGAGATGCAAAAACCGGCCGCTGCCGGAAGTGACTCGGGCCGGAGATCATCAGCAAGGATCTCGACGGGAGGGCGCACATATAGACCCCAGTTTTGGATCCATGTGCTGTCCAGGCGGCCACTCCAACAAACGGGCTTCAGAGGATGACATCCCGCAAATCTAGCAGGGATGATACTTGGGCGAAACATTCCTGAGTCTAGCAATTCCTCAGAGTCCTCGTCGGCTTTACCTGCAACTTTATCACAGAGGTGCTCAGGCCAGAGAACCAGCAGGACATCGGAGCAGGCAGAAACGAGCGCAGGATGAGACACAGTTGTCCGCCACTCCTCAAGTGTGCGACGGAGAACAGGGAGGGGTGCAATACAGGCTGCAACCAGATCATAGATCTCCTGATCGGTGGCCCGTACGAGCGGGCGTAGCGCACATTGCAACTCAGGGCAAATTTCAGGACCGGGTTCATTGAAGATCCTAATCCCAGGACCCGGTTCAGCCGGCGTTTGTGCATGCGCGGTGGAAGTGTCGACCGCGTACAGAGCCTCAGGCTCGGGGTTATGCATGAGGATGCGAAGACATCTCTCGGAGTGCTTCAGGTGTAGGCAGAGCTTGGCAGGGGTAGCTACCAGTAGTCCGCAGGCCTGACAGCGGCGTCCTCGAGCCAGACTCTGAGCAGGATGGTGGTAGGAGTGCGCACGGTGTGCATGAGCGCCCCATGCCTGTCTACTCCGAAAGGCCAACTTGCACGGAAGGCACGCATGGACACAAGCAGCAAGCCCAGGAACACCCGATGGGGGAGAAGGTGGCCATGCCATTCGTCCAAAGGTTTCGCCGGCAGCACGGATGTGGCAGGCTTCAATGTGCCAAAGCTCGGCCCGCTTTATGAGACCCTTGAAACGCCCTGGGGAAGAGAGCATCATGGCTTCCCATTGAGGCCAACAGGTGGCAATGTCGCCCAAAGCGGCACAGCCTCGAATGGCTTCGAGGAGCCAATCAGCCGCCAGGCGGAGCCCATGTGTGAAGGCGTCAAAGCGCTGCATCAGTGCCCATGCAAAATCCGGACCCGAACGCACCATAAGCAAAAGGAATCGAAGCCTTTCTGCAGAGAGCAACGAACGAGGAGACGGAAGCCCTGTGCGGGAAAGGATTTGGGACTCCGTAACCCTCCAGGCCTCAGCGTGTAACCCGAGAAGCTGCCGATACAGACTAATGATCCCGCCTGAGAAGGCTTTCCATTCAGAGGGGCGCAAAACAGGCCATGTACCGCAACCTGATAGGATGGCAGACAACACATGTGACCGAAGAAGGGTTGCGCGCTTGGAGATGTCGATGCGCTTGCACGCAAACAGCCGCGGCTTGCCTTCGCGGAACGCCGTGCGGCCGACTGCCATTCTATGTTTGATCTCCATGATCAAGCTGCCGTCCCAGGAGATAACAGAACCAAGGTGTTTGTAAGAAGTGACCAGCTCCAAATGCACCACCCCTGAGTGCTCTGGCCAGACAGGAAGCTTGCCACGCATTGCCGTAAAGAGCTCACGGCGAGCATCGCGGGAACCGCGGCCATGCACAGAAACAATGGCAGCGGTCTTGGTGGGGCCAAGGTTAGCAGTCAGACCGTGCTCGGGAAGCACGTCAAGCGTGGCGGCAGCAACATCGCCAAGTGCACTACGCAGGGCTCCGGGCTCGGAGGCCGCAACAAAGGAAGCAAGGTCATCCGCAAACACCACATCTTGGACCGCCAACGGGCGGGAGGCACCATGAGCCGCAACGGGGAAGGGACATCGAGTCCCTGTCCATTCCACTCTGGGCACGGTGTCAACGGCGGTTTTCTGCGAGCGTCGCACTAAAACCCGGCCAAATAGCAGGTTAAAAATGACGTCCGCAAGGGCGCCACCGGGGCGCGTGCCCCTGTGGGTTCGAATGAGCGTGGCATCATTGGCTAGAACAAACCACGTATGACTATGCAGTTCGCGAGCCAATTCCACAAAAAGAGCCGATGATCCCTGCTCACACAGCACAGGTTGTTCGGCAATGTGGGATTGCATGACCTGCAAGTCGGCGTCTGAGAGCCCCAGCGTGGCGGCAATAGAGCTAACACTTCTATCGCTGAGGTCAGCACCCAGTATGGTCTCCCGAACGACGCTATAATAAGCGGCTGCCAGGTCAACAAAGAGGATGCTGGAGGCTTGGCCAGAAGCCCGGGTGTGCGCGAGAAAGGCCCTTGAGCAAAAGTGTCCAAAGTGGGCCGAACAACCTTTACGTCCTCCTAGCTGAACCGGTAACGCATGTGGGAGCCACTGTGACGTTGCTAATCCCCTGACTGACCGGTGAAGGGCCTTTGAGATGCAAGATTGCACAAGTATGCCTCGATGGCCGGTGCAGAAGTGCCGTAAGGCAGTGTTTGGCTTCGGAATGTGGTGCAGAAGCCCTCCTTTAAGGCCAACTGCTTCGGCCGCACACAAGGCTGTTTTGAGCATGACAGGCCAGAAAAGCTGCGCCATGTCGGAGCTGAAAAAGTGACAAAGCGCTGGGGGTAGCATGTCCGGGCCACATGCTTTTGCAGCAGCAGTGGCACGGAATGATTGCGCGAGTGTTTCGATCGTAGGCACATCTTTGACTTCAACAAAATCAGTGCCAGTAAAGGAGGTGTGCCATACTTTACATGAAGCCGCCAACGCATCCGCAGAAGTCAGCACACCGTCCTCAAGAGCACTGAAGTGCTCGCGCCAAGCACTTTGGGCATCGGCATCTGAACCGCACACTGTGCCATCCTTATTATAAAGTAAAGGCAGCGGATCCGCACTAGTCCGACGAAACCTCTTAGGTTTAAGAACCTTTTTGACAGAATGGTGCAAGCTCCCGGCAGGGCTGTGTTGTACCTCGTCGGCAATTGATGCAAAGTATGCCGCTCGATCGGCCCGGCATTGCTGTCGCAATCCCCACCCAGCCCTGTGCAGCAGAAGACAGGAAAGGGCAAGTTTGTGGCGAAGATCCCAGAGCCATTTGCCAGTGAAGAGGGCGCAAAAGCTGTCGCCTCCTGGCTTCCAGGCAAGGAAAGCGCACCTCACGCGGGTCCAGTCCAGAGCGACCTTGCGTGCTCGAATGCAATGCCGAAGAGTGCCAACCAGCTTGTGCATCGCTTGGGTAGTGTCTGAGAGGTGCAGATTGCGAAGGCGTCGGCTAGACGCCGGGAAGAGCCGTGCCAGGCTTCGGTACAAATAATCGACCAAAACAGCGGCATGTTCACTGACATCGACCTTCCAAGCAGGTCTTGGGGCACTGCGCAACACATTATGGACTGCGTCCGCGTTCTCCGGGTGGGAAAGCGCAGCAACATCAATCTTGACCGGACGCCTGACATGTGCCTGCTTTGGGAACTTGAGATTGGCCGAAAAACAAGCAGCAAAATGGTCAATGCAGGCGTGCCCTGTGGAGATGCCCGGATCAACCCAAGCTTGGCATTCGCCAGCGCTCCAGTTAAAAGGGACGCAAATGTAGTCGGAACGGACTATCGCGCCATTCCTGTGGAGGCACAAAGTACCCCCGTCGCCTGACATAACCCCCGGAAAGGTCGCTGGAAGCCAGAGATCGAGCTCTAAGGCAAGAGCGTGCAAGGCCGCTCCGGAGAGGTCTTCGGGGTCGGACTGATAAGGTCCAATTGCCCGACTGGGACTGCTGCCGAGCCGGCAGTTTCCGTCGAGCAGGAAAATCCATGGCCGGCCCTGACTGAAGGCTCTGCAAAGCTTGCTGACCTTCTGCCACCAGCTCGCGCGGACTTCTTCGCTGTGTGCACGGTGGGGTGCATGGCCAACAAAAACCCGCATACTGGTCTGTCGGAACATCACACCGGCTATGAGCACAGTCGGTTCGGCGTGTAGGACCGCCACAGTCCTAGGCTGGAAGGGGCTGTTAGAAGCTACCCACAATTCAACCCCAAAACCTATTTCGGCGTCACAACCAGATGCGAAGCGGTGATAATTTTGGCACCTGTAAGACCCTGGAGGGGTCCGGCATTCCTGTAAGCCTGCGAGGTGAACTCCGCGGTTTTCCAACGTGTTGGCCAGCAACGTGGTGCGACCTGTCGCTCCATGCAGACCAGCAGATAGGCCAGAAATATCCCCGCTTAGCAAAGAGAGCACATTATATGTCACAACATGAACGGCCACCGAGTCTGTGGTGCCATCAGCAGTAGGAGGCGCATCTGGGACCGCGCGTAGAAAGGGCGCCATAACATCTACACATCGATCCTGTGAAAAGCCGTCCGTTCTCCATGAAAGGAGATCGTGCTGTAGAGAAGGGAACTCCTCAGGCCTGCTTCTCGAAAGGCAGAGTTGCGGCAGCCACTGACTGGCAAATCCAGATTGCCGAAACCACAGAGCGAGGTTCACCGAGAAGGGAGAAACGGAAGAGCGGCCGGTCGATCCAAGAAAGGCCAGGCCGTCAGCCAGTTCATTGGAGCAGTCCCCCGCGTGCCCGTACACATGTTGAAAGTGTATGGGGCGATCGGATAGGCCCCGCAGAGTGCTAACTTGCGTGGATTCCCTTCGGGGGTTTGCACTCCGGGCAACCCCGGGGGATTCAGATCAATCCATCGTTTCCGACATCTGCTCGATGTTGGCGATGTCTAGTCTTTACAAGCTTCGGGTTTGGAGCTGCTGAGTTTGCAAGTTTAGGGAGGCTTCGAAATCTGTTGGTGATCACGGCCTCAGACATAGTCATGCAGAATAATCGCTTGCAGCCTTTGAGGTCTGGTCATTCTGGTCTACCGGTCGTTTTTCTGGCTCTGAACGCAAACAGCTCTACACATTACACACGGTCTACATCGCGCAGGGTGTTAGGGCTAATCGTTGAGATCACTGCGCCAGGCCTTTATAGAACTACGAACGACTGCGAGCATTTCAACAACTAGAAACACATCCTACTGAAATTCCCAAGGCTTCACGCAAAGGCATCAAGAATGTGCTTCAAGTCTCGAAGATTTCAGCCTGTAGTTTCAACTCGAGAAGAACCGAGGTGACTGCGACCAGCTGGCATCTGTATTTTGCTGGCCATCAGCAGAGCACGATAATCTGTTTCAAAAACACAACAGAGATCGGTGTCTCTGTCACAACTTTGAAGCCTGACTCAAAAGCTGCCATAAAGCCGAAACAACAGCTGCAGTATAACTTATGGTATGTAACAACACGTCAACCCTAAACTTAACCTTATGAACCGGCAGCGTGTGCGTGTGTGTCAGAGCGAAGCTTCACTCTGTCTCGACAGCTGACAAGAAGCAAGCTGTCGCTTTCAGCTTGTCCACAGGCTTTTTCGAAGCCTCGTGCAAGCTGATCAAAACACTGTAGCTCTCAGCGGCCTCGTTTGAAGCGTACAGCAAAGTCTTTCGGATGCCGTACACCAACACACCGCGCTTGCAATGCTCAGTAGCGACGAACCCGGCTGGGATGAACATAATCTGACCCTCCTTCTGAACGATCCACTGAGGAGCACATCCATGGGATGAGAGTGTGATCATGTCCCGGTCGGTGAGGGCCTTCAAGAAGGCTGACACGCCTTCCAAGCCACCAATGTCGTCCTTGCTCAGCATGATTCTCATCGCTGGCACAAGCTTCTTGAGATCATACAGCGTCCAAGCCACCTCGCCCGAACATAGCAAACGAAAGCAACCCAAACCATTAGGAAGCTGGTTCAAATGTGCCGATTGTGCTTCGTATCCGAAGAGCCAGCTTGCCTGCAGAATATTGCTCAGGTAGCGTTCCATGTTGCCAGCACCAGCTTGGGTGAAGCAAGCCTCCTTGAACAGCTCGCCCACCTCTTTGAAGAGACCATCGCACTCCTCCATGCCATTGCCCTTCTGGATCAGCTCCTGGCATTTCCCCGATGCCTTCAGAGCTGCGGCCTTCTTGTAGGTGCCTCCGAATCCACCGAGCATAACTTGAACCTGGAAACGTGCTTGTGTCAAGAAACACAGGAGCATAGGGCGGCACATAACACACAAACACACACACACACACACACACGCACACGTCACAAGAGCCCAATGATTAGAATACCCAGTCACAAACTCCAAAAACTCAAGCCTATAAAAAATTACAGAGCCCAACTGCAATGAATATCCCATCGCAGCAGCCTTCGGGTTCTTCATGAAGTTGGTCATGGCTGTGAGGCTCGTGATGCAGCACGGTGCATCCACCGAGTTGATGGAGCCCTTGCCGGGGCCGCTGAGGATTGTCACAGGCTTGCCAACCAAGCTGCCATCATCGTTCTTCAAAGTCTCCAAGCTGATGCCGAAAATGGGTGGGAGGGTCGTCTCCTGCTGCTTCACCTGCTCTGCGGCTTCCTTAGCCTGCTTCTTTTTGGCACTGATCTCAACTTGCTCCATTTGCTTCTCTTCTTGAACTCGCTTGCGTTTCTGAGCCTTGTGACGGTTGAGTATGTGTGACTTGAGACTGCTAGCAGCTTTGCTGGCACCGTCCTTGAGCTCCTTCACCACCGCTGCTGCATTCTTCAGCGTCTCAACCTGCTTGTTCAACTCGTCCACGGTCTCGCAATGCAAGAAGCTCTGATGGATGTCCTCCATGTGTGCGCGACAAAGGACATGGCTGCTGTCCTTGACATGTTGAGCAGAGGATTTCCCAGCGTCGAGGGCCTTCCTCAAAGCATTGGTAATCTTGGCAACAACGTTCACGGGTGTGCTCGAAGCCACAGACTTTGCGTCTACACCCACGGCATTGTCAACATCCGCCTTCTCCTGAGCCTTTGGGGACTCCGGCAAGACCTCCTTGTCCGTGTCCTTCTCCTCGCTGCCATCCGCTTTGTCCCCACCCACAACCGGTGTCTCGGCCTTCTCCTTCTTCTGCTCCTCCGCCGACGGTTCGGCTGCAGCTGTGGAGGCCTCCTTCGTGGAAGGTGGCGAAGTCAATGATGCGGGCGGCACGGCCTCGGCATTTGTAGAGCCACCTGTCAACGAACTCGACGGCAAGGCCCTCTGCGCTGGAATGTCTTGAAGGGAGTCTGCTTGCCATATCTGCAGCACACGCAAACGAACCACACAATTGGTTTCATATGCCTGCTGCAACTTCTCCTCGCTGACATTGTTGCTGGCCAACTCTAGAACTTCTCGAACTGCCGTGCAAGCTCCATCCACCATGCTAACACACGATGGCACAATCTTTTCATTCTTCTCAAAGGCTCTCGGGGCTGCAATGGCAATCTCGACTTTGCCACCTGGTGCATTGGATCATCAGCAGCTTAAACTCAACCCCCAACCATACATCCTAAATAACCTTAAGCCCTAGACCCCCTAGATGCCAAACCCGAACGCCTTAAGCAAAACCCCCAGAACTAGCCTAAAACCTTAAAGTGCTAAGCAAAAGCCACAAAACTAACATGAACACGAATCTTACCACACACACACACACACCGGTTTTGTATAGCCAAAACTACAACATCGATCCACAAGGCCCCGAACCTGGTCTGCTCGGTACCTCGCTGGTCGTGGACGGTGCCCTCGAACTGGCAGCCGGCTCGTCGCTCTGTTGAGGCACACCCCGACGCAGCCAGGGATCAGCAAACGAATCGCACTGCCTATTCACGTGGTCCAGAAGGTCCTGCCTAAGAGCAACATGCACTGAAAGTCGCACGCTCGGATCATTTACATGATGCCACAACTTATTTGTGTAGCATGATACAATGTCATCATGATTGGCTTCAGTCATTAACTCTCTATGGATGAAAGGATCTGGCGCAGAATATAAACAAGTGAAGCTGTTATTCATATCGTTTGGGCAACCCACAAAGCATCGGAACCGGAACCCCACAACCCCATATCCTGTCGCTCTCTGCGATGCCCTTCACCTGCTTGGAGGATTCTTTCAGAGCGCTCTCGTTGAAGCGGATCTGGTCCCGGAAACGCTGCTTGTTGCGAACAACCCAAACCTTGGTGTCATGTCCTTCACCTTCTCGCTCAACATCCGTCTCAAGGAGGTCCTTCCATTTCTGCAGAGCTTCCTCGTCTGTGAGTCCACGGCCCTTCTGCCACTTGACAAAGTCAGTCACGTCCATCTGCTCCTCGTTGTTGCGGACGCGAAACTCGGCTCTTTTCCCAAAGGACTGTGTGAAGGCAGACCAGTCGATCAAAGACTTCCGGAACTTACCGGAAGGATTGTTCCTGGCAAAGTCGTCCAGGGCAAGCTGCGCTTTGGCCGGATCGCCCAAGGCAGCTTCGACTGCCGCGGAGATGTCCGCGTTCTTCTTCTGCCTCGCCTGGTATCGTATCGCCTCTGCATCCTTGTGGTGGTCGCCACAAAACTTCGAATGTGGCTTGACTTTCTTCTCGCACGTCGCTGCAAAGCATATCTTGTTTTCTGCTGCTTTGCGACCACGACCCTGACCCCGACCTGTGCGACTACGATCACCGCCCGTGGAGCGCCTACTACGACCCCGCCCCCGCCCACGACCACGGCCAGCCCCGCCGCCCGATGCCTCATCGTCATCATCTGAGCTGAGATCTTGCTTGAAGAAGCCACCAAGCATATCTTCATCATCCATGGCATCCACCTCACTACCCCCGTCCATGCTCACACTCAATGCTTGCTCGGCACTGCACTCTGATCGGACACCCCCCCCCCCCCCNNACACACACACACACACGCACACTCGCTCTCTCTAAAGCCTGCTGACAGCCTGGGAGATGTGTCGATCGACATGACATACAACATGCTCCTGCACAGTGCACACTGCACATGTAGGAACGAGTCCTGCATAGACGCATGCTGCAACTGCCAACGTGCTACCATTCCTATGCTTCTACGACAATGCGACATCTGCTTGTGGCTGATTCAACACTGTGCTCACAGGCCTACCTCACTGCACCGACTTCTGCATTTTTCGATTTGGTTCCTGACACTTCCTGATCAGGATCTGCTAGGTCCTGAAGCCGACAAGGCCGCATCCAAATTGCTTCCTCATCCTCCACAAACTATACAACGCGGGGACAAGGACACTTCTAAAAACGGCTACACCGCAACTACTGATCCTCTTCCTCGTCCATCCAGGTTGACATTCGTGTAAGACGCTGAGCTCCGGGGCTTTTCTTGATGATCTGGCCCATAGCATACAGCATGAAAGCCATCTGGGTTCTGAGGTGCATGGAGTTGCCAGCCAGCACTTTCACTTGGGACGGAGTGAGCTGTAAATTTGTCAACACCGTAGACATGTGGGAAACCGGGAAAAGGTTCGAGCCACCATACATCCTCCAACCCAAGGCACTTAGATGCTCCTTTGCAGTGGCCAATCGCCAGGCCGGCTTGGAATCACCATCATGAAAGCTTCGCTGAAAGGATATGATGGAGCCGTGGGTCAGCTGTGTCGGCCACAGCTCACCTCCACATGGTCCTGGACATAAAACAGTCAACCGCAACCCAACCACCCACAGCCCTAACAAGCTATCTCTCTAGTCTTAGAGCTTAGGGTTTAAGAGTATAAGGGTTTAGGGTCTAGCGGTTCGGTTTTTAGGCCGAGGGTTCATGTTTAGGGTTTAAGTTTTAGGCTGCTCAGCAAATACGCATGCAAATGTATCTTGTGTTGGCATTAATTGAATTAGGACTCTTGCGAACCTCGACTATCAACAATGGTCACTGGCTCGGAACCCTGACAACCTCTGAATTTCATCTTGCAACCCTTTCCTTTCCCGCCGACAGCATGGTCCACATCACAAAGAAAGGCTCGCAAGCGGGGGGTTTCGATCTTCTTGTCCATGTAAAGACCCTGCCACTCTCCCAAGCGTTTAACACCACCTGGCGGGAACAACAGGCAGGCCAAACCGTCCATGTCTTTCTTTTCCACGAGCTCGGCGATGTCCTTGGCATTCACATTGTTCTTTCGCCCAACAGCTATTGCTGTCATCTCCTTGATCCTCTCCTCATCGCTCGCCATCATGAGCATCTCGCCAGTGGAGGACATCTGCCGGTAGAACCGGCGAGCGTACTGTTCCTGCAGTGTGCTGAGGCCTGTCTCCCCCACCCAGGCAGCTGTACGCTTGTTGACTGCCACAGCCAAAACCCGACGGCGCCTATGTGGCCAACCATGCCACTCGGGGCCATCTTGCCACGCGAACACATTCGCACTGTCCCCGAACACGCGCTCCAAACGGTCCTGAGCCGGGAATCTTGGAGTACACTCCAAGAAGAGCACGTCCTCCAAGCACTCTTCGAACATGAACTTTCGCTCAGCCAACCATACTGCCAGAGGTATTTCTGACTCATGCGCAGTACCCTCCAACAAGCCCTCACTTGACCATGCGTGGCACGTCACGCCGGCTACGTTCATCCTCAAACGCTCCTCCTGCTCTCCAAGCAGACACTGGTGCACGCGGCAGCGCCTGCCCGTTCTCAGGAATGTGCAAAGAGGGTCTTCATGGATTGAAAAAAAAGAGAGACATGAAAGGAAGACAAAGTAGGTTCAGGACTCGAAGACTTGGAGTGCATGTAGTATACATGTCGGGAAGACATCTGCTGCAAGCCCCCAAAAACTGCTGACACGTCTACTGCTGCACGCATGACATAGCCGGCGATGCTCTCAGCCTCTCAGACTCTCAGCCTATTCACACGTGCACGCCTGAAGTTTGACTGCATCTTCCACCCCCGTCCGGAAACCGAAAGCACCGGCCTCTGATGCACGCAGCAAAAAGCTGTGGCATCCTTGCTGAACAGCCACGACCGGTTCTGCATCAACCAGTCTGCGATAGCAGCATGCGCCTCGGCACGCTCTGCTTTGGTAGCATGCTTCCCAGGGGAAGCTGCTGCAATCCAATCTTGACCACGCTGCGGAAGACGATGCAGAATGTCTTCAAAATGGCACCTCTCATGATCCTGCAAAACAGCCTCGATGCTCTGAGCTAACTCCACCTGCACTCGCTTCTGAAGCAAGCCTTTGTCACATGTGCGGCCCACATGCACTACCTGCGCACCCGGCTCTATGTTCATGACATGCTGCAGCGCCCGGACGCCCATCTCCAGGGCCTCCCTCGGACAGTCCAGACCACTGTAATCAGTGGTCAAAACCATGCCTTTCAAGACATGATTCCGCAATCGGAGCTGGCATTCCTCATTGCCGGCGCCACACAGGGAACTCACAACATCTAAAGGCCATTCCACAACATCGTCCTGGCTGCGAAGGCCAGGAGGTGCTGCTGACAAGTCACATGCCTGGCAGTCAGGCTCCTGTTCCACAGATGTGCATCTCTGAAGCACCCTTCGGCGCTTCACGGTTGCCATGCATGGCAATGCCATCAAGCTGTATCACAAGCGAGCACACGAGTCGTATGCCCTCACTGCATCGAAGACAGACACTGCACGCATATCTAGCCGTGCCCAAAAGCAACTAGTACTGTGTATATTACATGCATGTAAACGTGCAATACAAAGGCACGACTTTGCACTTGTGCTTCCTCTATGTCCATGTGCGTCAACGAGCGCACAGCAAAAGCGAGCCTGAAATGGTGCGAAAGTGTGGGATATGTATTGCAGCACATCGACCGCGTGCCATGTCTTGCCACTTGTGCATGTGTCACAGTGGCTCTCTGAACACATGACAGCCTATCGGTCCATTCAAAAGGTGCCCAGCCTTCAACTTGAACCCCTGAACGTAGGCATCATCAGCATCAGTCCACCACCACAAAAAAGATAGCACCCAACGGGAGGACTCCATGTTTCTGCTCATGGTGCACAGTGCAAATCTCATTCCAAAGTTTCAGAGTGGCCACTACCACACATCACCCAACCGACCGTTTCTGCATCATGCATCATGAGCTGCTGCGAAAGCAGAAGAATAGATTTCAACTTTCAACACAGAAAACCAACAGGCCTGGGCCCGACCCGAGCCCAAATTGTCTCCGTCTCAGTCAAGTCAAATCAGGGCAACATGTCGTTCATGCAAGGCAACGCCAGCACTCAACCCTCCCCATTAATTACTCCCCAACACCACCATTCCCATCTGATTTGCGTCTGAGTGCACTCAAACCACACTTCACTGCCAGCCAGCCGGTTGTTTGGGTTGGGGGGGAGGCCGGGGACGGGGAGGTCACAAAACCGAACCAGGCAGGGTCCGGCTCGGCCGGGTCCGGTCGTAGAGTCGTAGATTCTTTCTCCAAAGCAGAACCAAGCAGCCAACCGCAAAGATGTGGCACCAAAAAGCTAATTTTCACAAAAGCCCCCAAAATGGTTGTTTTTTATACTTTTTTCATATTTTTGATTCAGTTATTAAAAAAAACGTGTCAAAAGCTGCAAAAAGCAATAATTTCGTTGTTTGGCTTGCATTTTCGGTTTCACAGCTCCACTGGGCCAGACCCCGTGGAGTTCTAAGACACGACTCCGGGGAACTCCGGGGAACTCCGGGGAACTCCGGGGGACTCCGGGGATAGGGGTCTGTCACTCCCCGACACAACAGCTGAATAACAGACCCCAAATCTTTGCTGGCATACTATACGTAAAGTTTCAGAGGCCCATATGCCAGGATAAAACTGGTATCCCCGACGGCAAAAACTATCCTGGAAGGCTGCCCGTAGGAAAACAACATCATCCTGGCATATATTTAATCAAGTTCCCCAGGCCGCCGAAAAAGGGGGAGCTGGACTGGTTAGGCGGTGTCCGATTTTTCAGTTTCACAACCTCAGAGTCCGAACCCAAAATTCCAGCAGACCTTGTGTCTGGTTGTTTTTTTTTCTATCTAATGGTTAATCTTGAAAAAAAACAAAAAAACTTTAAAAAAAAAATAAAAACTCATCAAAAATTTGAAAAATAACAAAAACGCCAAAAACTCTTCGAAAAGCTGCTTCCACGGAGCTTTTGTGATTTCGGGCACGGCCTGTCAACCGCAGACGTCGAGGAAGGGAGAATTGCCCTAAGGTTTTGGGGAGCTGCTGTGAATGGTAGGCACAACTGTACTCACCATTAGATAGCCCCGGTTTGCCTTTGTTGATACGCCTGCCTAGCCTCTTATCTATGCTTGGGCACCTTTTGAATGAACCACATAGAAACATGGGATACACTTGTGCTTGCACAAACCACCCAGACAGCATCTCAACAATAGGCATGGAAATCTGCGAAAGCACTCAGACAGTCCCCTACTTGCAGTCGAAGCTAGAACCTCTTTCGGGCGCGGTCGGTCACCACTTGCTTGTCCGATTGTTGCCAAGCAAAGAAGCCTTCACTACACAGAAATGGCGCTGCACAGCTTTCTGCATGCATGTTTCACGATACTTGACATGCGCTTCTGCTATATGCCAAAATCCGACGAAGTTCTGGAATCTGAAGCCTGAGGCTGTCTGCACCAAACAAACAGGCAACACTGGCAACACTGGCAACTGGCAACACTGAGTTCTGCTACTCTCCTGTTTGCTGCAGTGGCTCAACAGCATCTGCATGGCTTTGGGTGGCCAGTGGCCACCGACTCCACACTCACAATCAGAAGTTCTGCTGCTTGCTCATGGCAACAGTGTCCGGATAGACTGCACAACCGTTGGAGGCTCGAGCAACCGATGTCTTTGGTATTATGTGATGAACTAGAAGAAAACACAGTATGATGCTTCCACTTTCTCGATCTATCTCTCTCTCATTCTGACTCAGAACATGTACTTGATCGCTCTGCCACAACGGGGTCCCTACATCTCTGACCTGAAGTGCTGCATTCTCAGCGGCACATCTGCATCAACCCTTTGCAGTAGAGGACGATGCGATAGTGGAGCAGGGCAGAAGGACCTGAGATGCATGTCGAGTGCTGCTGCAAGGCTGCGAGCTGAAGCGAATGGATTCGGCATGTTCCAGTGGCACACACTGACAAGAGAAGCCAACTCCATGCTGCTATCGTCGCATGACCATCATGACCTATGACCCACAATCACTGGGACCATGGCTTGCTGGAGATGCTGAACACTTTGCTTCCCACCCAATTCGCCCCTTGTCACCAGCACAACTATAAGCCGAGTTGCGACGTTGACAAACTCTGGGAAGCTGCGAAGCCGACCTTGGCAAGATAAGAGAGTTTATTTGGGACATGTAAGGTTCTAGAGGTTTCGCTTATAGTGGTTTACGTTCTAGAGTCTACAAACGGGTTTGTGGCAGACCATGACCTCGAGTCCTTTCACCTGAACCCATCTACTCTATCTCATACCAAGCAAAGCAGCCGAGAGGCTCAACCGCCACGAATGCTTAATCGCCAGCTGTTTGCGTGATACTGCCACACGTACCCCCTTGGCGGAGGTAAATTGGGGTGCAAATACCCCCAGGTTAATGCTTCCTGCAGTTCCTTCGGTATGCCGTACAAAGCTGACGTCTTCTTGTTGCGCTCCCGCTGTTCCAACGACGAGTCTGGTACTCCACCTTGCTCTGCAAGCTTGATCATTCGTTCGTGGACATCCTTGGGCACAGATTTGCCCCTAGCACCCAACAACTTCTTCCCCCTGCGCAGCTTTGCCGGAGCTACACAGAACGGAGCTTGAATGGCATCGTCAGCACCAGACGCCATGATTTGATCAAGGTCTTCTTCTGAAAGCAGAGTCCCGTCTCGAAGATTCGCCAATAACATATCACGGCTTGATCTGTCCATATGGTCAGACCTGGTCGGCATGCTGTGGCCTAGAAGAACCCATGCTTTGAGCACTCGCCTCGAATCCCTTTCGGATCCGGCGACGCTCACGGCCAATTCTCTGGTGCATTTGTCCTCTTTGTTGTGTGCTGGCAGAGCGCACCGCATCTGGTACGATTGCACGACACCTTCCTTCAACCGCGGAGTCAGGTAGTGCAGGCCACATGGAATCCTGTTGAAGCGGTCGCGCGTAAACGGTACTCCTGACGCGTTGGAAGGTTTCGCTGCGCCCGAAGCAGAGGCTGCTACAGTGGCAGCACCTGCCTCTGCAGAAGGGCCACCGGAACTACTGCTGCTGCTGCTGTCTGAAGAACTGCTGCTGCTGGTGTCGCTGCTGCTGCTGTCGTCGCCCTCTGGGCCGTGGCTGGGCTTGTTTGAAGTGGCTGCATGATCCGGCTCCGTGGCTGTTGCATGCAATGCAGCTTCGTTGTGCAACACAAGTTCATCCTCTTCATCAAAAAGATCCAACATCTCTTGCAAAACCTTCGAGTCGCAAGACTCAGCATCAGAGGCGAGGTCTGCCTGGGAATAGCGGTCATCCTCTAGTCCATGCCCTTCAAGCGGAGCCCTTTCACTACCATCCTCCACAGCCGCACCTGCCGCCGCTTCCGCGTCTGCAGCTGCGAGATCGGCGAGATCATCAGCACGGACACCGTCCGCAACAGCAGCGGAGCTCTTGGCCCGAGGCTTCCGTGCACCGGCCTTTCGCTTGGGATGAGACGTCTTGCGATGCTTCGATTTCGGCGCAGCCGCTTCTGCAAGCAGATCCCAATCGTCAGCATCAGCCAGAGCAAAAGTGTGACCACGACGACGCTTGCGTTTAGACTTCTGGCCCTCTTCCCAGACAGCCAAGGCATGAGGGTCCACGAGCCGCAAATATTCCTCAATCGGCCGGAAATGTGGGACTGCAATCTCCTGTTCGTCAGCCAGAAGCAAGGCTCTGCAATAAGCCTTGAAACGAGCAGTGTGAGGATCGCGAACATCAGCCGCACATATCCACCACTGCTTCTCGCCTCCGTGTTCATACGGACGCTGACTTGCCTGTCTCCTGCCAGGTATCTACATAGATCAACTTTAAGTGAGTTCGGTTTGACGTGGAAGACGGACAAAACACGATTGAGACATGTTTCTTATGCATACTGCATCAGAAACACACGTGTTCCGTGCTGCTGCAACCTATGCTACCCCCTGCCACCTGCCTCACACAAATTGAAGCTGCATGTACAGATTCGATCCTAGTATTTTCACAGCAACAGCTACGACATGTCAGGACACCCAGCAGCACGATAAATTCCATGTTGTTGTAACATTGTAGGACAGCGATGTAGCATTTATCACTGTAGTTTAGTTTTCAGCCAACCAGTCATATGCGAGCCATCACGCGCCACCAAGCACTGCCATCTGTTGGCCAGCAACTCCTCGACAAGCTCGAAGGTAGAACGATCTGCAAGCGGAAGGTCGGAACGAATCTGGAGGATCTTTGAGGGAGCAGTAGCTAAAACCGTCGCGGACGCTGCTTCTGGGTCTGCCTGCACAGAGGAGGACTCCTCCCACATTCGGAACGATCGCAGCTGGGCCAAACTTAGGCACGACAAAGAACACACCAAAGGAACCTCTTGCAAGCCTTCACCACTGCCTGCAAATGCTGGTGGCAGCTTCACGCCGGAAGTTTCAACATGATATGTGCCCGCCTCTTCTGCAATCTCTTTCGTTTTCAGCAACAAAATCCCCATCTCGCTGCTTGAAAAGTCCACCGGCCCAGCAAGTTTCGCGCGAGACAACCCAAGAGCAACAAGCCGGAAAAAAACAGTGCCCAAGTCAACACGAGACGCTTCTGACACCAAGGCTTGCATCAGCGACTGCGCCGGTACAATGCTGTCGCTATTCCCGCTCTCCATCCTTGACGCAGGCGCCTCAGGCTGAGCCGGCTGAGCCTGAGATTGCACCGATGGCACCAGCCATTTCGACAACAGTGTAAGGGCATCGGCTGGCATTGCACAAGAGAACAACATTCGTCTTTGTTTGTGTTGGGCCACAACTGTCAGCTGTTTTCTCAAATGCCGCAACGCAAGAGCATGCTGCAGCTCACAGGCTTCAGGAGCCAAATCTTCCTCATCATGATCCTGCAAAGCATGAACAACTGGCCGGGCGCTTGGAGCAGCTCCTTCGGACTTTACAAACAGCTTTGGCGGGTTCCGATCATACAAAGACAAGGGGTCAGCATGGTAGACGATTTTGCGATAAATGGGATCCCAGGCACTCTTCGCCAGCCTGCAACTCGGGTGCCTGCCTAAGCCTAGCCGCGCGACAAGCTTCTGAGGGTTACGAGCCGCTTGAACACACTCAAGGAAAGCTGTAATGTCGGCAGACGCAAGAACATGCTTGATCTCGCCAAGCCGAAGTGCCAAGGAGTCGGTGGCTTCTGTGCGATTACGACGGCTGCCAGCAAGCATTTTCACCTGAGCATGCCCACCTTCCACCTTGCGCTCAGTTCCCCAAGCAAAAAGCAAACTGCCCATGAACTCTTGGAGATGGTCAAGCAGTTGCAAACTCTCGCCATCCAAGAACAACTCCGCTTCTTGCTTGAGTTCACCTTCTCGCAGTTTCTGCAGAAGCGGATGCTGACAAGTCGAATCCATGCAGGTTTGCAACGTCTCTCTTTGCTGTTCAGGATTCGAAGGGTTGTAGCGAGAGACCCCTAAGACCAACAAGGGCGGTGTCAAAAAGCAGGACATTTTCAAGGTCAGCTGAAAGGTCAAGTGGCCACGACCATGCTCGAAGTCCAGGAGACATGAAGCACGACTCTCACGAGACAGATCTGCTGGCAGCTCCAAATAAAGTCTTGCTGCGTTCACCAAGCAAATTTCGTTCACGACCTGAAACAGCTCGCCACAAGAGATCTCTGATAATCGACGCCCTCGAAAGGGGCACGATTTCCATCGCTGCTTGACTTCAGGCGCTGCATCTCGCTTGTAGTGGCACTGGCAAGATTCCACCCATTCAAAGATGTCTCTGACCACTTCGAAAAGTTGATCCAGCGTCTGCAACTGTGCCCAAAAATCAGCTGACTCAATGGCTTCGTGCACGAGATCTATTCTTGCACCGGAACCAGCATCATCCTGCCGACTGTTCTGCTCTGCGTCTGCCTGCCCAAGCCTGAAGGAGTCCAAATTCCAAAAGCGCCTCAAGGGCACCTGCACCTTCAATACCTCAGGAATAGCAAAAGCAACACTCCCCCATCTGCCCTCGTTCACTTTCGCATGAAATTTTGCGATGAGTGGTCGAAAAGCCTGCGCCATTTGCTCTCCGAAGCATGAGGACAACAAGCGTTGCTTCAGTTCCCTGTCCGAAAGAAAACGGGATAACCCAACTAACTTCGGCACGGCTTGGTTCAAGTACGGCAGTTGGTCCAGCAAACGCTTCGTAGCATTGTCGATGATATGAAGGGGGCCCGGCACAGAGAGCATATTCTGAAATGAAAGATTTTCAACATCTCCGGGTTGGTGCTCTGCCTCTGGAAACACATCAAATCCATCATCACCCTCTGCTCTGCAATTGCTGTCGTCACCGCCATTGGCAGCTGCATCAGGAATATGAAACCAGGGGAACAGGTTGCGAAAGGACGTGGGCCGTATCCTATTCAACGAGAACTCCACACCCAGATCAGAAGTTCCTGCGATGATATCATTGGCAAACGAAGCGAGGCAATCGGGTGTCGGCCCTGCTTCCAGCATCATGGCATACATGACTGCACAAAACTTATCCTGAAGAGTCGTGCGGCCAGACCCAAGTGACATAATTGGCATATGATGCTCGACTATACTGGAACGCAACTCTGACAAGATCGGCATCTCTCCTTGAATCGCTGCAGTATCATCCTCCTCCACTGCATGCCTGGGCGGCAGATGGGAAACGATGAGCAACATCAGAACTTGCAAAAGATTGGTGAAAAATGTTCATATAAGCCTACATATCACTTCCTAGCTACACTACCGTCACTGTAAGCGCGAGATTGTCTCCAGCTACACCCAACTCGTAGTGTTAGCCTGGAGGCCACATGTCCATCAAACGGCAGTAGCTACCATAGAGGCGTGCCAAGTCTTGCTTCTTGATGCTGCAAAGCATAATGTGTTCAAGCTCTCTGCCGTGCTGGGATGATGCATCAGCCATCAAGTACCGCACGAAACCACCTGAACCGTCGGATTGTCCTTGATTGCATTGGCGCAGGAAAAGCATGAAACTTCCATCTAACAGCAGTTTCCATCTAGAAATCGTGCTCTCGTGGGGTATGTGCTGCTTGCAGGTGTCCAACATCGTCAGAAAGGACGGTTGCAGCACGGATGGAAGAACAATGCACGCAGCTGTTTGTAAAACTTCTGACATCGCATTTGCACTGCGGAGCAAACTCGCAAGAGTCACGGCCTTCACAAGGAAAGCGACCTGATACGGCCGTCTGGAGCATCGCCACAAAGCCACCCCTTTACCAGTCATGTCCCGGACTGAGCGAACAAAAGCGCTGGGATCCATGCTTGCTTTCAGAGTTTGGAAGGTTGCTACACACTTCTGCAAAGCTATGTACTCTACATTCTCAAAAGTTTCGTCGGTAGCATGAACCGACAAGGAAGCCGCATAGGTTTTCAAGAAATCCATGGCCTCGTCTAGAAGCTCTGCGTTCAAAGCAACATTCGACTCTTCGTCGGGGAAGGTCTGGGCGATCAGAGTCAGCTGAGGTATGCTTGGGTGATGGGCATCGAGACCAACTGCAGGCCAATTCATGGTAAGGGTTGAGGAGCCGCTTTTTTTTTTGTTGGGAAGGTGAGGCAGCAGCAACGCTGACCATCTTCCATGGACCACCTGCTCCACGAACAGTTTCGGAGCTCGAAGCATGACGTCTGGAGGCATATCTCCTATCCAGTGATTCGCAGCATGATCCAAATCCCTCCACAAGCGAGGAGGTTGCTCTGGCTCTAACACAGTCAAAAAACCTCGGAAATGTCGGGTGCCCAGTTGTTGCAGATCTGCTGGCTGCTCCAGCGCAAGGGCTTTATCCACCACAAAAATGTATGCATTGCCATGTAAGTTTTTGCCTGTGATGCTCTGCCAAAATTCTAGCTGCTGCTTCAGTTCAGGCGACATCAGCATCATAGCATCGTAAATCTGCACCTCTTTTACACGAAGAATTCCCCAAATCTGCGCTCCGCGCTCACCATCCACCTCGCACTCCGGATCCTCTTCTTGCAGTTCTGCTTCACGCGAAATCTCAACTCGATGCCCCTTGTAACGAACGCTGTGCATCGAAGCTAGCCATAGCAAAAAGCACGGTAAAGCCATCGCTGGCAAGGAGCTTGGGTTAGGCTTAGGGCTCAGGGTTTTTCCCACCGGCTTCGCTGTGAGCTCAGGGTTTAGGGCCTAGGCCTAGGGTGTAGGGTTTAGGGTGTAGAGTTGAGGGTCGCGATGCAACGTACAGCCTCATACAACCGCTTGCAAGCGTGACATCTCATACATTTGTCATACATGCAAAGAAAGCTTGCGAGCATGAAATGTTGCGAGGACTGCACAGTCGGCCACGAGTCGGCAAGAAAAACATCCTGGCCGACTATTCTCTCAGCCAGACCACACGAACCTTCAACAAATGATCTTGGACGGCTGAGTTTGGCTTGAGGTGAATGGAGTGTCTCGTGAACCCAGTACCGCCCTGGCCCTGCACCCTCTTCTGTGCTTGATAACATGATTTCCAAGCTACAGAATGCATTCCCGACAAACCGCAGGGACAAAGCGTCACAAGTCAGCAAACTGAACTAATTTCCCGATAAACGCAAAAAAACGTTTGCGGAGTCCGGAACGAGACAGAGACCATGTCCGAAAGGCTTCCGTGCAAGTTAGCACCGCAGAGCAGTAAAGAAGTTACGGGCCACCACGCAAAGGGGATGGTCCCGCATGTAGGCCTTGCCGGCCACACCATCAAGTGCGGAGATGTTATCGGCGCGAAACAAGATGGCGTATTGCCCGGGAAGCTGTAGACCCGCAACAGCAGCCCAAAACAAACCGCCGACCTCTGCAAGATAGGCGTCAAATGAAGCAGCCTTTGTCCCACAATCCGATGGAAGAAAGGGACGGAAAATCTCCATTGACCCGTAAATGCATCCAAGAAAGGTGCCAGGAAGCTCAAGGGTGCTTGTGGCGACTGCGCTTATGCAAACAGCCCAACCCGCCTGGCCCGACCGGGCACAAAAGGACCCATCGGTGGTAAGGACCAGGAGCTCCTTCGGTGCTGGGGAGCGTCCCAGCTGCCCTGACATCACCCATGCGTCAAAGCGCGATGCATGTGGAACATCGCTTGGTGGTCCCCGCAGGGCTGCGAATGGACGCAGTTGAGTGAGACCAACCAGGTCATGCATAGAGCATGGTAGGAGGCATTGGCGACCATCGAGGTCGAAACACTCTGGCGCGGCATGGCCCGCTGTTTCACCTCCACTTATGCAAGGACTGGAAGAGCCGATGAGTGCAGGTAGGCATAGGGCAACGCGGGGCCGTGCGTGGCCAACAAGGCCAGCAGGAGGGTTTCCGTGGGAGGCAATGTTGTCATCTGCGCCTCTGCATGCTGGGCGTACCCCCCCGGGACGGGCGGAGAAGTGCTCGTCGAGGGCCTCCAACAGAGTGGCGGTAAGATAGAAAGCTGGGCATTCCGAACGTCTGACAGCCTCTTCGAGAAGCGTGCTGTATTCCCCAGCCCAAAAGCCTAAATCATCGGCGTCGAGCCATCCATCATGGTCGGTGGGGCCGGCCGTTAGAGGGCGCGCTAGGGTGCGTCTAAAATCGCTTCTGCAAGGGGTAGCAACATTCCTGGGAGGCACGCGAGCCGAGACAGTGCAGTCGACGCCTGGGGCGCGGGTTGACACCGCTGATGGCCCTTCGAGGGGGGGAAGCTGCATACCTACAACCCCGACGCCATCAGGTCCCCCAAGAAGCCCAACACAGAGCAGGGCTGGGATAAAGCATCCTCTTCGGCAGCCAGCAGCCTGAGAGCAAAGGCATATGAATCCACACATGGCTGCAAACTGTCCACCAATGCGGTGTGCAGCGGTGGCACCAGCAAGGCCGAGGCACCCGCAAAGAAGAGCGGCGGTAGCAAAAACCCCAACTTGCATCGCACTGAAAACTCCAGGCTTAGAAGTGACCAGGTCGTCACAAGCCGAATCGGTGACAGTATCGCGCGTCGGTGCGGACCCATAGAGAGGCGCGTCGGTCTGGCTGTCGCCAGCAGGGCGCTGAGGAATGTCGCGCCAGACATGCAGGGAGGCATCATATGTCGCAGGTTCGAGCTGATTGTCGCCTGTGGCCGGAATCGGGGCAACTTCAGGGAAATCATGCGGTGCCACAAGAATCAAAGAGAGAACCTGGCCATCGGTGATACGAAGCCAATCCCCAGTAGGAGGACCAGGTCGCACCAGAACTGTCCATCCCCGAGGGGCACTCCACTCGAAACCCTCTTGTATCTGTCGCACATTGATCCAACCGTCATCGGACGGTAGCCTGCGCCACCCCCAAAGAAGCTGTCGGCAGTCCAACAAACCGGTGGGAAAAGGCTCTCGCCGAAAACTCTGCCCCACAGCGACTACAGCCTGACTAGGGCGTCCAAAGCAAGCAGCATCCTCTTGGCGTGGGCTGGAGGGAGTCAAGACCAGGTGGAGGACATTGATCTGGAACAAAGCTGCAAGATCCGAACGATAGTGAGCGGAGCGGTGAGGGTGGAGGATAAAATTCCGAACCCGCGCATCGCCAACACTACAGTAGCAGGGCTCAAGCATGTCCAGCGGGAAGGGGGGGCCCCTCTCCCAGGCAAAAGGGGATGCGAGCAGATCAGCCAGTGAAAGCGCCGGAGGTAAGGCATGACCGGCTGGCGCAAAGCGAAAGCAATGTCCTGAGCTGGGGAAGAATTCGTCATCATTGCCCAATGCAACATTGTGATCGGGTGCAAACACGGCAAGGCTTGAATGGGCGTTTAGACCGGCTGCTGCCAACAGGGAAGCACGGGTAACACGGCGTGGAACCCAGGAAGCAAAGACCCTGCCATCATAGGAGGACAGGTCAAGGCAGACTACAGCGTCGCGCTGCAGCCACGTTGGTGTCATGAGCAAAACAGCCCATTTGAGGCTGGGCTGAGGCCACACAGGGACAAGCTGTGGGAATACCCAAACCTTATCTCTATGCCTGCAAGTATCAACCACCTCGAGCGCAGTTTCAACCCCTTGGGGGAGCAACAAAGCTACTTCGAGCACCTCCATCTGGTAGTCGGGAGCAAGGATGACAAAAGTGGCATCGACAAGCGACGGCTCATCCTGACCGTCGACATGGGTAGCATCACTGTCATCAGTCAAAGGAAACTGCGGATCAGGAGGCAGGAGGGGCCATTGGAAGCCCAGCTGCTCGGTAGCTAGCTGTGCATTTTCAACCGCAGTAACAGCCCTAACACTGGCGTGGGTTTGTTCTTGCAAGAGCCGAAAGGAAAATATGTGGCCGTGGAAACTATCCCCAGCTGGAGAATGATTGGCCTGACTCGGATCATATCCGAATACTCCAAAATCAAGGGCGGCAACCCTCAAAACCCCCTGTCGGGCAAAGGAGCTCAGGTCCCTATGTCCAAAGACAAACGAAGGCGAGAGGGAACACCCAAGACCGCCAAAGAAGGCAGAAGGCCGGAGGACAGAGGTGGGGCCCGGAGTGCTCTGTAGGAGAGCGTCTTCACTGTAATCTGGGCACCACATGGCTACTCGACAGCCCATTGGTGGCGGTGTGAGGAGGCGCAAGCCTCCTGCGTCTCGAGAAACAACAGGAGGAGCTGCAACGACATGTCCCCCCGCGGGGTGGCAGCCGCCACGCGGGGAACGGCTTCGGTTGCGCCGAGGGAGCTGCTCAAGCTCAGTAGATTCATGGGCTGAGCCAGCTTCAGGGGAGCCGTCCCCGGAACCGGTATTGTCATGTCCGTCCTGGTTGGGGCTATCTGATGGAGGGGCAGAAACCTCCTCTTCTAGCATGTCCTCCACATAAGTAACCTGGAGAACCTGCCCATCAGAGATGACAAAACAAACCTCATTGCCATGATGTGCCACGTCGGCCCCTGTGACTGAAACAAGATATTCAGCCGGGCAGTCCAAACTAAACCGATCAACGATCCGTTGGACGGGATACCATGGCCGATGTGCTATGAACCAATCGAAGCCCTTGAGAATGCGTCGGGCGTCTATAAAGACAATGAGCCTGGGATCAGCTGCTTTGGCTGGCGGGCAAGGGAGCCGACTAATAGCCTCTGTGGCCACAAGCACCCCGCTAGCGAGAAAACCGAAAGGGAGGCAGTCTTGAACGGACGGACTAGCGGCCTTCAGCACAAGCCTGTGCTCCTCGGTGTGCAGATGTGTGGCCAGATCCTCTCGAAAGAAGCCCCGCCTGCCTGCCTTGACCTCGAACAGAGTTGGCTGAGCATCTGTCAGAACCCAGAAAAATTGTCCAGGCACACAACCGGGACCTGGAATATCCGCTCTAGCATTCCACGAAGAGCTGAGCTCCAGCTTGGTCTGGAGGTCGAAAACAGCAGGTGCTCCGCTAAACGGGGGGAGCAACGAGACCAGGATGCCTGCGGTGAGGGTGATAGTCTGGCCATTCAGTAAGGGCCTGGAAAGGCCATGCACATAGACCTCAAGGTCAGCATCAGCTGGGAAGCCTGCGGCAATCAGCAGAGATTCGCGCTTGAGTCGAGGAAACAGCAGGATGGCAAACAACGACTTCCCAACTCGACTGCAGTCAAAGCAAACGATGGGCCTAGTGATTTGCCAATCCGGTGCTGCAATTGCTACCAGAGCATCCGACGAAGGCTGCGGTGTAACAGGGATGATCTGCGGAAAATGCAAGCTCAGGTCAGTATTCCTGTCAGCCTGGACAGCCTGCAACAGTGTGGCAACGCTGCACGGGAGGGAGACCAAAACATTGAGCATCTCGGGTGCCATGTCAGGAGCATAGATGAACGCTCTGATTTCAGTCAGGCCGCCGGCTAATGCCACAGAATTATCGGAGGCTGCCTGAGAAGGAAAGGGGGCTGCTTGCGAAACAAGAGGAGGGCGCAAACCAGAAGGAAGGGCTTCCTCCCGCCGGAGGAGCTCAGGTGTCTGATTCTCAGCAGCCATCCAGGGCGTGTCGGCAGCCCCCCATGGATCGACAGCATAGCCCTGCACATGTGAACCCTCGAGTGCATGCTCAGCTGGAGTAGTTTCCCAGGCTGGAGCATCTTGTGCAACCCAGAAAGAAGCCTCGTAATCTGCCACGGCGTTCCAACTATGCCCAGCTGGGACTGATGTGTCAACGCTCTCCGCCGGTGCGTGCGAAGAGGATGCAGGGTTGAGGTGCTGGACGGGAGCAGGGGGAGGTGGCCCGTTAAGTCTGCCGGCGTCCTCTCGTGCCATAGGCCATGCGGGATGGCGGGGCCCGGATGGGCTGGAGGACGAATATGGAACATCTCCGTGATTCAACCC
>CAJNDV010005747.1:10444-28864 GCA_905221635.1 Symbiodinium sp. CCMP2456 | reverse complement strand
CCCTAAACCCTGAAACCCTAAACCAAGTTCTAGAAGTGAAGGCCCTCCTATATTCGGGTAGTTCTCTAAATTAGGGTCCCTTTTTAGGTCCTTATTATAATACGGCACCTATTATTTAGGGTACCCCCAAAGGGACATTTTGACAACCACCCATATGATCTCCAGGAGCTGGGCTTCCGGGGGGACATCGCCGGAGCTTGGAGGTTCCTCTCCTTTTGGAGATCTAGGGGTTTGGGGGTTTAGGATTTAGGGTTTAGGGTTTAGGGTTTAGGATTTAGGTAGGTTTAGGTTTTAGGGTTTAGGTTTTAGGATTTAGGTTTTAGGATGATTTAGGTTTTAGGATTGAGGGTTTAGGATTTAGGTTTCAGGGCTTTCGGCGATCTTGTTGGAGGGTTTAGTGCTTTCAGGGGTTAGGAGTGTTTGAGGGGTTTAGGATTTTGGCGGTTTAGGGCCTCGTGGGGCTATACAAGGGTGTTCAGGTCGGGGCGTCAGTTTGTGAACTGCAGCAATGTAGACCCCGGTGAATAAACTCCCTTACATGAAAGCCTTGGTGTAAGGATCCCTTTGAATTTTGTAAACCTTACTTCGGGACCGGGGTTTAATCATCAGAGATCTACGTTATCCCTGAAAGGAGGGGCCTTAATCGGGTAGAGGCTTTAATGATTAGAACAGGTTTCCTTAAAGTTTTCTGTCAAGGGTTCTACACGGACACATCTGCTCTTGTTACAGTTTTCTCAAGCGTCCCAGAAGGCTTGGTGTTTAAAGTCCTCAGAGGATGCTTGGTTTTCGGAATCAGAGGCGGGATAGGTCAGGGGCTCAAATTTACTTCAAGGTTCCCTAAACCCTAAACCCTAAACCCTAGACGCGAAACCCTATAAGCCCTAAACCCTAGACGCGAAACCCTATAAGCCCTAAACCCTAAACCCTAAACCCTAAACCCTAAACCCTAAACTCGGTGAAGGGCCTATAGCCGTATCGCATGAGGACTTCTTCGGACTTCTCTTCAAAGCTCTTGGGTCTCCCACCGTCAAAGGGGCCGCTGCTGGAGTTCACCGTAGTATGGCGGCGACAGCCTGACATATTAGCTGGTGGAATTTGCTTTGGTTTCCAGGTTTGACATATTTTCTGGTGGAATTTGCTTTGGCTTCCAGGTTGTATGTATCTTGATGTTGTGGATCGACTGCGACTGCAGACGAGTCACCGGGGTATGTGAGCCTTAGTCGCAGAGTTTTGGTGGCTGCCAGTTCGCTAGACCTCTTGCATTTCCTGCATATTGCCGCATGATGATGCACATGCGTAAGTTGGGATTACTTGTCAGGGGGTATTCAGAAAAATCTTGCTTCTGAGATCCTGACATTGAGTTCTTCCTTTGGTCCCCTGTTATCTGCTTCTCTTCTTGCTGAGCCAGTAGAACAACATGATGTAGAAGCCTGAACAGAAAATACAAACAGTATTCTTGGGGCATGTGAGGTCTGGTGTACGCGCTCGGAACCCTCTAATGAACCCTTGAAGCCATGGTTTCATATTCCCTTGCATCTCCAGGTATGCGGACAATGACATGTCGGGATGCATCAGTCTGAAAGAGCAGCTGGGCTTGTTCAGTTTAAAAAAACGCTGGGGTGCTACAACGACTAACCACCAAAGCACCGTTTGCCTTTTTCTGCAGAGCCCCAACTCTACCAAACTCCAGACCCGCAGTCCTGAATCTCCGAATTTCCCACAACTCAAGAACCTGGAGCTTGCGAAGCGCTTATGGCACGAAGCCAATCTGCGTATAGGAAAGGGAGCATGAAACTCTTCAGTTCTAAAAAAAAAAAATCCGAGAACCTCGCGAAGACTCCCCACGAGGCCCAAGCGAAGCCAAAACCCGCAAACAGCTCATCTCCGAGCTAAGTCCGTAATTAAGCCTTATACCCTCTACCCGAAACCCTAAACCCCTTACGCCCTAAGCCCTAAACCCTAAATCCCTTAAGCCCGAAGCCCCAAACCCTAAATCCTAAGACCCCAAACCCTAAACCCCTTCACCCCCCCAAGACTCTAGACCCTAAACCCTAAACCCTTTAAGCCCAAAATCCTAAACCCCCTCAGTCCCAAGCCCGAACCCACCGTCTGATAGTCTATCGTCCGAGAGAGCCCCTATACGATTCCTTCGACTAGACTAACCTTACTAACCTTCAACCTGCGGTTTAGGGTTTCGCACTTTGGGTTGAGGATTTAGGGTTCAGGGTTTAGAGTTCAGGGTTTAGGGTTTAGGGCCTCATAAACCCTAAACCCTACCTATAGTCTCAATTGTAGTTCCTCCTTGGGGTTGCCTCATAGGATCCTCGACTTTTACTTGGTTAAACCAAAAAAGGAACTACAATGGAGACTATAGGTACAACTTAAGTAACCTTCAACCGAAGGGCACTAGCCTGAACCGCCACCTTCTGCACAAAGCCCAGAAACGTAAAACATCGTTGTGCCTATGTACTTGGAACCCCAGTCCCCTCTAAAATTTGATGTGGACAAGAGCACGAGTGGCAGTCAGCGTAACAGGAACATAGCAGTGCCAAGTCGTCATGACATGGGCATACACCATGTCACTGTCGAGGTGAATGCATTCACGAAGGCTGTTGTAGCTGCAGCAGTGTCTTTGAGGCTGTGTGGAAGTCTGCTGCAAAGTACCAGAGAGACCCTTCACCGATAAGCGTTTAGGGTTTAAATGAGGGTTTAGATTTTAAGGGTTTAGGTCTGACCTGGAAACTGCCACAACCTACTTTCTTGTAGGTTCTTAATATAGACCAAGCTCGAGACTCTAGAACGTATGGGGCTCCTACAAAAAATAAGTAGGTTCTGGTAGTTCAAGGTGGTTTATAGGCCCCGAGAGAGCCATCCCCACTGACCGTGGCGCGTCTTCGACCATGCTGCGGGTGTGGCGGCCGTCCGGGGAGGAGCGCTAAAACCACATAGCTTCGACCATGTAACTTATGAAAAGCTGGAATGTATCATTATCCACATGCCCTTGTGGTAAACCCTAAACCCTAAACCCTAGGCACCTTGTGGTATAATGCTTCATCGCCAGTATATGCTCCAGTTGTTTGCAAACGAGGGTGCTCAGATAGCTCGGAAGTTCGAAACCTTGGAGTAGGCAAAAATATATTGCCCTTAAATAATTAGAATAGGGTTTGGGGGTTCGTTTATCGGGTTCCTTAAAGGGTTCTACAAGGGCTACCATAAGGGACTAACATAGGGGCCTGAATAGTTAGGGCAGGGTTCTGGGGCCCATTATACTGTACTTATAGTAAGGAACTTCCGAAACACGTATGGGTAATTATTTAGGCCCCTATATTATAGCGTAAGGCTTGTAAGGCTTCATGATGGTAACGACACGCCTTTCCGCCTGGTTGGATCAAGGTTTGGAAGCCGGGCGCTTTGTGACTGTGGTTCGCGACGAACCTGTTAGGGTTTAGGCCTAACCAGAGGACCAGAGGCTAGTCGAATGCGGATCATTGAGGTCTTTGCGCCACTAGTGTAACTCCGCATCACAGCTTCGACATCCAAGCGATCTTGATTTCGGCTCGCTGTGCACAGTACCAGCCCATGGACCTCGAAGCAAAAAAGCCGGGAACCAGCGGGAACCCCCGACCCTCGAACCCTGTCCCTATTTCATGTAGGGGCCTAAATTATTACCTCTGTGGTTTCCAGATTATAATTATTGTATAATGTGCCCCAAAACCCTATTCTAAGTATTAAGGCCCCTATAGCATAGACCATAATTAAGTCAAAACTTTACTCTTCGACCGAATCCAAAATGCTCCACTGACTTCATACATACCTTGAAGCCGCTTGTGAGGAGATCTTCGCCATCGACGCTGCTGAGTTCCAGAAACTGACGCTTCGCGACGAACCCCTGCGGGCACTCAAACGACACCTACAGCCGCCTGGAAGAATTCCCTAAACCCTAAAGCTTAATAAGGTTTGGGTCGGACTTACCTAGCAGTTTAGGCTTTGCAGCTGAGGGTTTCGGGCAATAGGGTTCTTGGGGTTTGGGGTTTAGGGTTTCGGACTTTGGGGTCTTTGGTCCGGGTCATCGGGCCACTCCAAACTGGGAGTTGTGACATGCCGCGGTATGCCTGGTATGGACTTTGCAGCATCTTGTCTTTCTTTTGTTGGGCATTGTGTTATGCTACAACTACATGTTGGGCAGTGTTAGGTGTTCTGGATCAGAATTAGTGAATTTCGTGAAGATTTGGTTTTGTCTTCAGGTGAGAATCTAGTAATCTTGTGCAAGGTGGCAGGATGGGGAGGGTTTATATGCCCAACGATCTTTACAGTGCACATGTTGAGAAGTTCCTCAAATCTGTGCTTCTTCATCTCGTTGTCGATCCGTTGCATCTGGCAGTCTGGTGCACTTGGTTAGCTTCGGCTCAATGTGGGGGTGTCGTAGTTTTCAGTATCCTTTGTTGAAGTCCTTATGCTAAGGATCCGATCCTGCACTAAGACTCCCTCTGAATCACCTGCAGGACTGTATCCGTGCACGTGGAACAGCACGGAGCAGCATCATGGATGCTGAAGAGCAACATGCTGTTCACTCAGTAGCTGTTGCACGTTTCGCAGGCCAACCTTTCATAGTGTTTGCTAAACTCCAAACCGTTAAGATTGAAATTGAACCCTTAACCCTGATTGTGCTGGACGAAGTGCACAGGAACGCTAAACCCTAAAACCTAACCCCGAAATCCCGAGACCCCCCCACCACCAAAAAAAAAAAAAAAATGGGTCCCTACACCCTAAATCCGTAGAATTTTGGGTTCTTTGCTTGAAGCTCGAGGTTTTTGTGCGGCCACCCTCGCTTCCGACAGAAACTGCTCTTCGGAGATGGGTCGGAGGTGCAAAGGGTTTAGGGCTTTAGGGTTTAGGGTTTAGGGGTTTAAGGTTTAGGGTTTAGGGTTTAGGATTTAGGGTTTTAAGGTTTAGGGTTTTAAGGTTTAGGGTTTTAAGGTTTAGGGTTTATAATAATTTGCAATCCTTGAGTCGGCTTGCGGAAGAGCTCGTTGGGATCTCTTATCTAAAGGCACCTTAGTCCTTAGTAGGCAGGATAAGGTGTTTGGGTGTTTGGGGTATTGTTGTAGTACAGGGATTTCAAACAAGAGGGTGTTGTTGCTTCACATACACACCTGCATATTACGGCACCCTGATAAAAGGTACCCTAAAAGGGACCTTATAAAGAGAACTACCCATATTGCTAACGGACATCAGCCGGTCAGAAAAGCGAGTCAAGCGCAGCTGGGGCTCTTTGCCCAGGTCAGAACTATAGTAAAGGGGCCTAGATCATTACCAATACTGATTTGCGGGCTCCTTGTTAGAATTATAGAATAGTATGCCACACAATTATTATGGCCCGTATATCCGAATTTTACCCTACGGGTCCATGTGCCCAAATAATATATACTTGAGGTCTCGAGTACCTATAGGGGGACTGCTTTGAAGGAAGAAAGATATATTATTTGGGTAAACCCTAAACCCTAAACCCTAAACCCTAAAAAAAAACCCTAAACCCTAAAACAGATATACTCTTTGGGTAGATGGACCCTTAGGGTTGCATTGGGGCTCTACCGGTCAAGCGGCTCCCCTAATATGGGTTATAAGTATAGTTACCCTACTTATAAGCCCACTTAAAACTACCCATGAACCTCCAAGTAGGGTCCAAAGAACCTACCTTTTTAAGGACCTATATAAGGAAATCATAATAAGGAACCCTAAAAAAGGTAGGTTCTTCAGGGTCCAGGAGGGTCTTGGGTTTGGCACTCTTGCGGTTTTGTGGCTTAGGGTTTAGGGTTTAGGGTTTAGGGTTTAGGGTTTAGGGTTTAGGGTTTAGGGTTTAGGGTTTAGGGTTTAGGGATCTTGGGTTTAGGGCTTAGGGTTTAGGGTTTGGCACTCTTGCGGTTTTGTGGCGTTTGACGTGTTTGGGTGTTTGGGGTTCTCAAGGAGGGCCTGTACAAAAGTAGCAAAGTGCTCCCCTCCAAACCCAGACTCAGACCAATAATCCCAAAGCTTCATCCCCAAACCCCCCAAATCCCTGAAATTCCTAAATCCCAGCTGGCCTGCCCTAAAGCCTTCAAGCCATGAGTCCGAAAGCGCGAAAGCCCCAAGCCCAGTCGGAAACGGAGATTCCGGCTGAGGTTGCGAGAGTCTGCTAGAGGCGAAGCTCTCGCGCATGTGGAGGGAGTGATTCTAAACCCTAAACCCTAAACCCTAAACCCTAAACCCTAAACCCTAAACCCTAAACCCTAAACCCTAAGGGGCTTTGCAGGTGCAGAAGGACAAGGACTTCACGGCCGGCGCGGAGCTGCAGCTGATCTTCGGCAGATTTTTGGTGTGTCGTTTCCGGGTTTAGGGTTTAGGGTTTAGGGTTTAGGGTTTAGGGTTTAGGGTTTAGGGTTTAAATAGGGTTTAGGGTTTAGGGGCTTTAGGAAGATAGAGAAGTTGGGTATTCCAAAGGGGCGTATCCACGTCCATGAAGACGAATGCCCCGGTTTTTTCGAACATACTTTTGAGATTTTACTTATTCCTGAGGCATGAATCCTATCGTGACGCCTTTACTATACTCAGAGAGATCGTGCCTGTTGCGACTTATAAGGATGCATTCCCGAAATTAGGGGTCTTGTCCGGCAACTAGAAGTCAGGGCCGAGGGTGTAGGATTTGTCGTCTACGGTCCGGGGGTCCAGGCTTGAGGATATAAAGTATATGTTCTTAAATACCTACCACTACTGTTTTGGGGGTTGATTATTATGATTATAGTATGATTATAGTATAATATACCCCAAAGCCTTATTCTAAAATCTAAGGCACCTATAGTAATCATAAACCCTGGACCCCGAACGACATGATTTGGGGTTCAGGATTTTAGGATTCAAGCTGCAAGTTGTAGGAGCTTGGGAGGATTTCCCTAAACCCTAAACCCTAAACCCCACATCACCCGTTTTTGGAAGGATTGTGCTCCCATTCTGCGAAGCCACTCCTGCCCAGGCGTGCGACCTTTCGGGCTTTTGAGTTGAGAACTTTCGAGACATTCGGATTTAGGGCTCAAGAGCTGCTAGATGACTCTAAAACTGTTTAGGTTTAGGGTTTGGGGTCTTGGGTTCCAGAAACTACGTAAGCTACAGAGTTGATAGAGTACTTACGAACCCCCGAAAGGTAAACTTCTTAGCTCGCGGCTTGCAAGCCCTGGCGGGTGTTCGCGGGACGAAGGACCAGGAATTGTTTTCGGGTTTAGGAGGTTTCGGGTTAGGAGATTTCGGGTTGAGGGGGTTTAGGGGTTCAGGGCAGGTGTTAAAGGCTGTTTTCGGGTTTAATTATGTTTCGGGGTTCAGGGTTTAGGGTTCAGGATTTAGTGGTTTGGAAGTTAAATTAATATTAAAGGCCTTAGGGTTTGGGATTTAGGGCTTAGTGCTTGTGGCTTAGGGCCTAGGGTGTGACTTCTCAAATCCCTCAACCTGCAAAAACCTCAACCCTAAACCCTAAACCGAAACCCGAAGCCCTAAACCCTAAACCCTAAACCCTCAACCCTGACCCTAAACCCTAAGCCCTAAGCCCCTAACCCTCGTCCTTCAAGTTGCCTGGAGCTTCGCTATGACCAGGCCGGGGAGCTCTGCCGCGCCGCGCAGGGCAACGATGCCAGCCGCGTAGAGCTTCTCTTAGAGACCTAGCTGCCTAGGGCTTATAGGGTTTAGGGTTTAGGGTTTAGGTGCCTGACTAAAGGGTTCAGGGTTTAGGGTGCCTAACTAAAGGGTTTAGGGTTTAGTTTAGGGTGCCTAACTAAAGGGTTTAGGGTTTAGGGTGCCTAACTAAAGGGTTTAGGGTTTAGGGTACCTAACTAAAGGGTTTAGGGTTTAGGGTGCCTAACTAAAGGGTTTAGGGTTTGGGGTGCCTAATTTAAAGATCGAGGGCGCCTGGGTTTAAAAGGTCTGGAGTTTAGGTTTCAGGTTGTAACGCTCAAGGTTAAGAGACCCAGCTGCCTCAGGGTCTAGGGCGCCTTGGGTTGGAAAGAAAGGGTTTAGGGTTTAGGGTTTAGGGTTGAGGGTTCAGCGCTCAGGGTCCATCTTGAGAGACTCAGCTGAAGGTTGGGTTGAGGATCATAGGGTTTAGACCTTTTTAGGCTTTGAGGTTTAGGGTTTGGGTTGTAGGGCCTGCTGGCGCGGCTAAAACGGGCAGTTCCAACAAGATCCTTTGCGCGATGCAGCTCCATAGGGTCAAGTAAGTCCCAGGCGCATCCACCGGAAGCTCGCCTCATGAAGCCGAAGCTGTCCAAACACGCTCGAAGCCCCTAAGTCCTATAGACCTTAAGCTTTCACCCAAAATCCCTAACCCTAGACCCTCTAAACCCTAAACCCTAAACCCTCGACCCCCAAACCCCAAACCCTCGACGCCCAAACCCTAAGCCCTACGCCCCAAACCCAAAAGATCCCTGACCTCAAAGTCTGATCACCAACTGAACCCGAAAGGCGACGAACGCGCAGACCAACAAACCCTGGAATTTCAGTAGGGGGTCCGATTTAAGGTTGAGGGTTTAGGGGGTTTAGGGTTTAGGGCCTTTAGGGTTTAGGGGTTTAGGGCCTTTAGGGCCTTTAGGGTTTAGGGGTTTAGGGTTTAGGGTTTAGGGGTTTAGGGGTTTAGGGTTTAAGTAGCGCGACGCAGAAGGGGTAATGTATCCTTGTCCAGGATCCATCCAACCCTAAACCTAGAGTCATAAAGCTCTAAACCTTTGTTAAGGCTTGTTAAGGATCCCTATATGGGTAGCTCTGTAAATTAGGGCCCCTTTTAAGTCCCCAATACAGCAAGGCACCCTTACAAAAAGTACCCTAAACGGTACCCAAATTTAGAGAACTACCCAGAAAGAACAAACCCTTATAGTACCCGTATAGAAACCCGCTAGAAACCTTCATGGATCCCTTTCAGGAGCCCTAAAACCCCTGCTAAGGGTTGTTAAGGATCCCTACACCCTAAACCCTAAACCCTGAACCCTAAACCCTAAACCCCTAAACCCCAAAACCCCTATATAGTAGCATTCAGCGAGCCGGTGGGAAGCTTGAGGACCGGGCACAGGATCCTGATCGGCCTGATGGCTATGACAGGAGGGCCGGGTTCCTGGGGCGGTTTCGATTGTTTTATACTTTTGGTGGTTTTGGGGCTTGGGGTTTAGGACTTGTTGGTGGTTTAGGGTTTAGGGTTTAGGATTTTTGGTGGTCTGGGGCAGGCCCCAGCGGTTTTTCCTGTTAGGGTTCCAGTTTATGGCCGTAGGGCTTCAGGGCTTAGGGGCGAAACATGAAAGTGATGAAAGTGCTAACCCACGCACAAACTCTTGTTTATAGGGCTTATGCAGCGTCTTTTGTGGTCGCAGGACAACTGACAGATGCACTGTTGCATGGGTTATCCACTATCCGTTGATAGCATACATGAGGGGTCTGAATCCTTATCAGAATTCCCGTCTCCCTAAAAGCTATAATTCTGGTATATTATTTCCTCGAAGCTCCAATTGAAAGACGAGGCTGTTTAGTCATCACCTTGCATGATCAGGTTTCGTTGCAGTGCTGGCAGCAGACTATTCCACACAAAAATGGACGAAAAGTGCAGTACTCGGTCCTGATTCAGTACAAGATGCAAGCGATTTGTATGTCATAGCGTCTTATGCGGCTAAGTTCACCTATCTGAAGCTCCAGTGCAACTTTACCCGATGTTCTGTCCTCGTTGGGATCCTTGTGCACTCAACCCCAAACGTAGCAGTCTGAAGCACGCATAGCTAGGTTTGTCATCGGTAGTTCACAGCTGTTAGCACAATCGTGCCATTCCCGAAAAGGACTCCCTTGCAAGTTGCGGCCATGCCTCTTTGCTGGGATCGAAGTTCGTTCGGTTGTGAACAGGTATTTACGTAGGTGGCACTTTGGGATCATGTCTAAGCTCCGCTGAAAGGTTGGCCGAGCAGACCTATTAAGGTACCTTTTCAATTCTATCTACAGGATGAGGTGCTTAGGGTCATGCTTATGGTTTACTATGGTTGAAGATGGATGCGGAAACTTGCGCTTAAGACTTACGCAGGCTTGTATAATATGCGAACATGCCGATAGTCCAATGTGTGGTTTGTTTGGTTCACTTTAGATATGAGGATTTGATTTGTTTCTGATGGCTTTTCTATTTCATGATGGGGGTTCGGTTTGGTTCTGATTGGTGATTTGTTGTCTCGAGTTCTGAATTGTTTTTGAGTTGCGTTTGCAGTTCTTTTGTGTGATGGATGACGATTTAAGCTTGCTTGATTGCCCAAGGTTTGTTTTTCATATGATTTCGTGTGCCTGTGCATGATTTGCCCAGGTTTTTTCGAGTGTCAGTTTGGGGTTGTTTTTTTTGGACTTTGGTAAACGTCTCTGACGCATCGTACTCACGTAGTTTAAGACGAAACCTGTCAACTGTTTTGCTTGCAGCCGCAGTTCGTCTCATGTGCGAAAATCTTAGAGTCTCGGGGCGGTAAAGTGCATGTGCACCAGGTTCCCCATGGACTAGAGGCTTTTAAGCCAGTTTCACAACATGGGTTATTGAAGATCTATTCTGCAGCCCGGAGTGGCAGCTGATTTGGCAGATGATGGAGTCGAAGCACCCAAGTGTTCAGGAAGATGGATTTGCAAGGAGTTTAGTTGACGTGCACTTTCATTTTATCTGACGTGGTTCTGGTTCGCTTGCTTCTGTCTCCTTGTTTAGGAGGTAGGGGCGGGAGCCTTGTTTCTATTTGGCAGGATGACAAGTCTCATGCGTGCAGCTAAATGACAATGGGGAGCTGACATGGCTGATGCAATCCCACGCTATCTTGCCAACATTCCAGGTAGATGATTTTTACAGGAAGGTTTGTGCGATTCCTTTGTTCCTGCGAAGTTGAGGTAGATTCAATGGCGTAGGGTGTCAATAAAATTGCCATCGCGCGCCCCTACCTGGGATGTGGGTGGATGTGCCACCCAATCACGACTGAGATGGATGGATAATGATATGGGTGCAAACGGAGCATTCAGACCAAACCTGGGCCAGCAGAGATATTTGGTGATGCGGTTTCATGTGGGACCACTGCCTGTTGAGCGTATTTGGGTTGTAGCAGCTATCCGGGTGAGCTAGAAAGCTTCATCGCGCTCAGCAATATGCTCGATGATTTGTGGCATGTCGTGTCGAAGCAACTTTGTGACTTCAGCTTACTCATGGGCTCGGTGACTTTGATTGACCCCGTTGGTGTTATGAAGCTTTCACGCGGCTTCGAAGGTCCATTCGCTATTCACGGAGGGGTATGCACAGCGTGGCTTCTGTGACATTCGTGTTTCAAGGCACGTTTGCTGCTCTGTTGTCGCATGGCATGTGTTTTGTCAGGTTCGGTTGTGCTTCAACGTGTGGCCTAGAAGTGTTTGTCAAGCATCGTTGCGACACAGCGGTGGCTGCTGGTGTCACTTGCGTTTACAATCGTTTATACCCTGATTGCAACGCACGGTTGAGTGATCTGTTTTTTGTGCTGTTCTTGTCCGACCCAGTTCGGAGTAAGGTGCATGCAATAGCTGTTTTTGAAGCTGGTGGCGCTTCGCAGCCCTGTTGCTAACCATGATTTGGTTGAAGCCGCGATGCCGGCACTTGGTCACGTGGCTTTCTGGATCAGCTGATTTTGCGAGCCGGCTGTGTTACAATGTGCAGTGCCACACTTGGTTTGTTGCGCCATGTTTGGTCCGGCGTGTGCGGCTAAGGCATAGGGTCTGTGCTTGAGGGGCCCGATTTCTCTCAAAGTGTAATTGACAGACAGTGTTTTGAAGCTTGTTGTGGGCTAAACCGCAGTCGCTCCATACGGTCGGTGGGATCCGCCTATACTGGCTCCTACAAAACGGGCATGATGCCTAAGAGATGGTGATTGCGTTGGCGCGTTGCTTGGCAGACGGTTGTCAGACATGCTTGCATGGATCAGATTTGCCACGAGGTGTAGTTGATGTGTGTTTTGTTGTGGGACCCGGTTGCATCCAAGATGTGCATCGCAAAGCACGGTGCTTCTTGATTGAAGCAATTGGGGGAAGCACAGGCTACGACATAATCAGGTGTATCTTCTTGGTGTTACGCCGCTTGTTTATGCCTGGTAACCTTTGGCTTGCACTTGACTTGCGTGAGTTTGGTCGGGAAGTGCTTCAATTGAATGCTTGTCAACTTCGTTTGCGGAGCACCTGCTATTGAAGTTCGCTGTCTGGTATATATATATATATATATGTATATTTTTACTAGGAGGGGTCACTGCGGGGTTACTTGCAGGATCCTCGCTGTATAAACCTGGGTGTGGTGAGAAGACATGATTTTGGAGCTTGTTGTGCTCTAAACCGTAGTCGCTGTTTACAGCCGGTGGGATCCACTCATATTACCTCCTACGAAGGGGTTTTGATGCCAAAGATATGGTGATGCGTTGGCGCGTTGCTTTGTAGACGGTTGTCAGACATGCTTGCATGGATCATTTTTGCCACGAGGTGTAGTTGATGCGTGTTGTGTTGTATCCGGTTGCATCCAAGATGTGCATCTCAAAGCACAGTGCTTCTTGATTGAAGCAAGTGGAGGAAGTGCAGGCTACGACATAATCCAGGTGTATCTTCTTGGTGTTACGCCACTTGTTTATGCCTGGTAACCTTTGGCTTGCGCTTGACTTGCGTGGGTTTGGTCGAGAGGTACTTCATTTGAATGCTTGTCAGTTTCGTGTGCGGAGCACCTGCTATTGAAGTTCGCTGTCTGGCATAAATTTACGAGGAGGGGTTACTTTTCAGGATCCTTGCTGTATAAACCTGGATGTGGTGATAAGACATGATTTTGGAGCTTGTTGTGCTCTAAACCGTAGTCGCTGTTTACGGCCGGTGGGATCCACTCATACTACCTCCTACGACGTGGGTTTGATGCCAAAGATATGGTGATGCGTTGGCGTGTTGCTTTGTAGACGGTTGTCAGACATGCTTGCATGGATCATTTTTGCCACGAGGTGTAGTTGATGTGTGTTGTGTTGTATCCGGTTGCATCCAAGATGTGCATCTCAAAGCACAGTGCTTCTTGATTGAAGCAAGTGGAGGAAGCGCAGGCTACGACATAATCCAGGTGTATCTTGTTGGTGTTACGCCGCATGTTTATGCCTGGCAACCTTTGGCTTGCACTTGACTTGCGTGAGTTTGGTCGGGAGGCACTTCATTTGAATGCTTGTCAACTTCGTTTGCGGAGCACCTGCTATTGAAGCTCGCTCTCTGGTATGTATTTAGGCGGAAAGGTTACTTGCATGATCCTCTCCGTGGAAACCCGGGCGTGTAGTACTTGCTGTCAGTCTCAGCACTACGGTAATGTTGTGTTGGTTGCGTGTCTACTCGCTGTGGTGCCGCGCTACACTCGTCGCTTGCGGAAAGTTGAGACCCATTCTCAAAGCATATGGACATTGAGTGGCGCCGTCAATGCGTGCCGAACTCTGGTTCCAAGAATCATGCATTGCGACAGGCAAGGTGTGAGTGGCGCATCTCGGTTCAGAGTTAGTTGTCAGATGCCACCGTGGAGAGCTGCTCTCGGCAATCAACGCGTGCGGAAGCTCTAATCTCCTCGCCGCTTGTTTTAGCACAGCGCCCGGCTGATTTCAGCACACGCTGACGGATCCACGCGTGGTTGTGCGCTGTACATTATTTCTGTCGAGATTATCGCCAGCAGAATGTGATGGTCGTGGACCTTGTATGGTTCACATGCTGCCTTCCTTCAAGTGGCCAACTGGCGTCCATGCTCAAAGCTTGTTGCATCCAGTGAGGTCTGACGGAGGTGGTTGCTTACCATCAGTTGTTGGTCGATTGTCGCAAGGCAAGGCTGCTGCGCATGGGTTGGTGGACCACTCCAGTTGTGTCGTCGGACATGGCTACAATGTTACAGATGTGTTCCTGATAGTCGTGGATCGGTGGCTTGTGTGTGCATGCGCGCGTGCCATTTTCGTATTGTTTCGGACGGCTAAGTAATGAGGCCAAGGCCGCCTAAGTTGGTGACAAAGCGTGGTTGTTGATTACATCGGTACAACATGCTGATGGCCTGATGGTTTGGGCCACGGCTGTCACGCAGTCCTAGCTGAGCATGACTAACGAGCGATTATTTGGTGTTTGGTGTGGTGTGAGTTGAATTGTGCGTACGGCGGTAAGCTGTCGGCTTTTGTCCTTGTCGTGATTGCAAGTGCTGGGCTTGATGATGGCAGTTGTGTACGAGACGTGGCTGCCGGACGGAGCGTGTTGCCTCAAGCAATACTGCCCGCGCAGCGATTGCGCATAGGTTGCTTTGTCAACTCGTATGTCAGCATAGCTCTACAAGTGGTTTCCATCCCCTGCTTGTTGGTTCCATTCTCGAACAGGGGTTGTGTTTATGTTGTGTGCTAAAGTGAAACTGCCACACGTCTGTCTCCGCGGCCAGCGGCGCGCAGCAAACTGTGCACATTTGCTGCGTGAGGGTGTTTGGACCACTCAGATGCAACCTTGTGTTCCTATTGCGTCTGGCCGACGGTGTAATGCATACTTTCACCTAGGGCTCTTGGAATCTTGTTGGGCCGGGTCAAACAAACCTTGTTGCAAAAGCGACCCTTGCAGATGGTTTGTTCATGATCTTCGTCCGTAGTTCGTGGCTTGTGGCTGTTGAGGAACCAGTCTGAGGATTTGGCCTGCTGACTTGGAAACAGGCTTTGGAGGTGTGACCTGAAGCACTTCAATGCAGTGGCATCGTGCATGCCGGCCTCAGAAACCAAACTTGTATCATGCTAGGACCTTCATTTCAGTACGAGGGCGCAGCTGTCGTATGGTGGCGCACACCCAGGCCCTGCCAGCCGTCAGGTGCAGTTATGAGCTGCCGACGGCAAGGCTGTGCAATGAGTGTCGGGATTGTTTTTCTACGGCTCTACAGAGCGGCTCTACTATCTGAGTGGTTACAATTCTTACCTGACGGGGCGAGCCTGTGCTATGGGTGGCTTCCTTGTGACACCTTGGTCAAATCGAAATAGGCGTGGCTACAGCCCATGGCACGGTGAATCCTGTTGCTTTTGTTTTATCAGCTACACTTGCTACACATGGCCTGTGGGATCCAACCGTTCCGAAGCGGCGGTCCTTAGTTGCTGCTCTTGACCAACGATTGGCCTGATAGGCATGGCGTCTACCATGCACGCGGCCCCCCAAAGCCTGCTGCGGGCCTGTAGACTTCAAACACAAGGTCGGGGATATCGTCAAGTGCCTTGCGGCTATGCGCTTAAAGATTTCGGTTTTGAAAGGGACTCCTGCAATCTGACCGAGGCGTCTTCCAAGGTCAGTTGCTATGTAGGTTTTGATATTTTAAGGCAGTGAAAGCTGTCGAGCAGCTGCGTGGCGCTTTCCTCGAGAGCCGCATTTCCATCGCCTGGGCTTTTCCATGGGTCCCATGGCACCGAAAGATTCTGCAGCCCTAGCCCTGGTTATGACCTGTGGCATCCGCTCAATCAAGAACTTCAGAAGATGCTGTCTGGCACCAGCAGACATGTGTGATGTGCCTGAGCGTGGAGCTGTTGTTCATTGAGTCATGGTGGACCCAGCAGAACTCGCTTGGCGATTTGAGTTTGGAGCATGGGCCAGTAATCTGTGCCTGGAGTCTCCCGATAATTCATTATGGAACTCTACATTTTGTTTCGATACTATGCTGTGTTGCCTTTCAACAGTAACACCTGTCGAAACATGGCTGCCTGGCGAGTGGCTTGCAAACTTTCTTGTTCATTTTGGCACTTGTTCACTCTGATCACACTCCCAAGTGCTGGCTGGCACCAACTCCTGGGGAAGATCAAACGGGGTGCATGACGGAGCATCTTCTACCCTGTGAACCTTGGGCATCCTTGCTCATGAGGCAAAGGGTCAAAGATTGATGTTGCTTCGGTAGATCTGCCGCATCGGTTTTTTTTGGGGGCGAAGCCATGTTAGTAACGTGGTCTGCATCCTTAGCTTTTCGGTGGCCCGCCAAGCTGTTGACTTGCTCAAGGAGTGCTGAGTGCTGGCTAGGCACAAGCTTCTGAAGAAGTAAAAATAGGTGCTGTCTGGGCACAAACTCAGATAATTGACTGTGCTGTCTGGGCACGCTTAAGATGGCGCCGGCTGGCGGCCAAATTTATGAAAGTTTGAGAGTGCTGTCTGGCACCAGCTCATGGGGAGCGCAAATGGACTGCTGTCTGGCAGCATCCCGGAAATTCGAAAGGAAACGAAGTTTGCACGTCTGTTTTCGGAAGCAGTTTTTTTCTGTTTCCTTCAGCATGACTGAGCATCTTTTACAGTCGGATCTTGGGCATCCTTTTTCAGGAGGCAAAGCGTCAAGATTCAAGATTTCTTTAGCTAGGTTTTCCCTGTCCCAGGCGCCTGGAAGTCTTACTTAAATATAAGTGCCGCTACCGCTTGATCACGCAACAAGTTGCATGACTGCAGGGGGACGTGGATAAAGGCTTGCCAGTGTCTCTGCTGTGTAGTTACTGGTCAAAAAAGGTGGTCGGTCAAGTGCCAGTTTTTGTTGCCCGTATCGGAGACACGGAAAGGTCTCGAAGGAGGTCTTCCATCATGTGAACACGTAGATTCCGACCAACCTTTCCCAATCTGAAAGCAGGCCCTTGCAAGCAAGTGAGCAAGTTTTCCAGTTGTTTCTGCTACAGATTCCTCGCTTCGCAGGACAAAACGGGAAAGGGTTGAGTCTTTATTTTGATGCTCTGTTGTTTGCCCTGGAATTTTTGATTTTGCTCGAATTACCTATTTGATTCTTGTTGCGTCGTTTTCGATTTCCCTAGATTTGTTTTGAGTTTGTCAGGATTTCGCTAGATGCTTGTTTTGTTTCGTTGTGATTTGCCCAGGTAAATCCTCAACCTTACATGTTGCTGTTGTTTTGCCCTTTCTGTGCTGTGCTGCTCAGAAGTTGCCCAGAAACGTTGAAGCAGGGTTTAGGGTTGAGGAACACACCCAAGATTCCAGGCGAACTCACAAGCTTCAAGCAGAAAGTTCAATCACACGGAAGCCGAGTTCTGAAGCTGACCCTCCCGCATTTACCAGGAATGCAACTCTTACATGTACACGCAATCAAAGAAACGCCAAGATCTCCAGGAAGGCTAGCAGTCAGAAACCCACAGTCTTATCCCCCAAACTTTAAAGCCAACAACCCCGAACCTGCAACCCTCAAGCCCTGAACCCTCAAACTCTAAACTCTAAACTTAAACCCTAAGCCCGAAGCCCCAAACCCTACACCCCAAATCGTCCAGGCTCTATAAGGCCTGAACCCTAATGCCCAAACCCTTGAACCTCAACCCCAAGCCTGCAAGTCCCTACCTAGACCCCCAACAGTTGGTAAACTAATTGCCCAACGGCTATAGAGCACCATTTTTCACAACTTTCGGGGTCCAGGTAGACTCCAGAAGTCGTGAACCCTAAACCCTAAACCCCCAAACCCTCAACCCTAAGCCCCTTAAGGTCTGGTCACCTGGAGGTTGCCCGGCTGCTACTCGAGGCAAAGGCGTCTGCCAATCAGGCGCGAGAGTAGCGGGGAAATTGCGGCTAAAGTTTAGGGATTTTAGGATTTAGGGTTCCGGGTCTAGGGTCTCAATCAACGGGAATTATGGGCTTGGGGTTTTAGGATGGTTTAGGGTTTAGGTGTTTACGGTTTGGAGGTGTAGGGGTGTAGGGGAACTAAGAATTCAGGATTTCTACTTGCTCCTTATACGGAGAGTGGCATTCTTTAGGCTACATAGGGGTCCCCAGTTTCTTGAATTCTCTCATAGGAAAGATTGCATCAGCAAAAATCGAAAGCCTTGCATAAGGATTAACGAAGGAATAAGAGTACGCGCTTATACATATATGCATATGTATAGCCAAATATTCCCGTACATATATACACATATATATTTTTCTGTAGATGCTGTATACGTAAACAAATAAATAAATATATATATATATATGTATACATATGTATATTTCTGTCTGTCTGCCTTCCTGCCCCTGTCTGTCTGTCTGTCTGTCTGTCTGTCTGTCTGTCTGTCTGTCTGTCTGTCTGTCTGTCTGTCTGTAATGTAGTGAAATGTAATGAAATGTAATGTTGCATGTAATGTACTGTAATGTAATGTAATGTAATGTAATGTAATGTAATGTAATGTAATGTAATGTAATGTAATGTAATGTAATGTAACATAATATGTCATGCAATCCAATGCAATGCAATGCAATGCAATGCAATGCAATGCAATGCAATGCAATGCAATGCAATGCAATGCAATGCAATGCAATGCAATGCAATGCAATGCAATGCAATGCAATGCAATGCAATGCAGTGCAATGCAATGCAGTGCGATGCAATGCAATGCAATGCAATGCAATGCAATGCAGTGCAATGCAATGCAATGCAATGCAATG
>CAJNDV010005736.1:38345-91882 GCA_905221635.1 Symbiodinium sp. CCMP2456 | reverse complement strand
GTATTGAGGGTTTTAAAGGTTTTCGGGTTTCGGGTTTAGGCATGGGGTTTAATCCTCAGGCTCCCAAGAGCCCAGTCACCTTGCTGGTAGGTTACTGCTCTACATATATGCATACATACATATATACAAGTATACATATATACAGATATGCAGTTATACAGATAAACATATATACATTTCAACCACACACATCCACACTCTTTTTGAAAGTTGATGATGATGCAGGCATGCAAGCGCTGCGGCTTGTCATTGGCTCAGTCGGCAAAGCGATCATGTTTCGGGGCGATGCCGAATTTACCTCCATCCCAGCATGCCCACGACTGGAATCATGTCTGATGAGGCAGCCAAACCTTTCAAAAAAGTTGCAGACACCGTGAGTATGCGGCTTAGCTGGGCCCATTTTGTGGAGAAGCAGAGCGCAGAACTTTGACACTCTCGGCTGGCTGCTGCTTCAGGAAAGAAAAGAAAAACGACTTTGGCACGGTTCAACGGAGAAGGGGGGAGTGCAATCCAGGCATCTTGGTAGTTGGCATTTGACGGGGCGACGGGGCGACGGGGCGATGCTTGCTTTTTATGTTCGATGTTGAAAGACCGGCAAGGAGTGTTTCCTTTCGGTTCCTCCCGGTGCTGTGGAGGGTGAGGCCAAACATCATAACTTGCATTGTCGTCACACATGCAGACATGTGTCAGGACTTCGTGGCAGAGATTTCGGCTGATGAATGCGTGATGACCTTGGCCGACTTTATGTCGTCATTGAGGATCCCTCCGTTACCACAGCTGAGTGTACTTCGATCCAGGCGATCGTCACCCTTCCGCACGGCAGGGCACTTTGAGCATGGCTGCCATGTCACACGTGCGCCCCACCGCTTCGTGCCCGTCGTGCTGTTCCGAGGTGTCGGACCTGGTGATCTGCTCCAAGTGAAAGTTTGCTACTCGGGCCAGGACGTGGCACGCACAGAAAGTTGCCAGCTTTCCTTCATTCGCAGCGCGAACGGAAAGAGGACACGCACCTTGAAGTCTTACAGCACATCCAACGTAAATGACTCAGCCCTGCTGTTCGTGGCGGTTGCTGTATGTTGCTGCTCGCGAACAAGTGCTGCACGCAGCAGGTCCGACGCTGCACAACCACAACCACAGAAAATTGAGGCCCGAGGGGTCGCAACGGTGAGTGTGCAACTGCGACTGGCCTGGGCAGGACTATCGGCAGTGTAGCCGGCTGCTGTGCTATGCTGGCAGGGCCGTGATTCGGCAGTCATCTTGTGCAGACCACGGCATGCCGATTGAGGGCTGTGTGCACTCGTGTGGTCGTGCAGGCCGTCACCATAGCGATTTTAGTGCCCAACTGGGTGGTCATTGGCGATGGAGCCGACCTCCGAGTTGGTTCACTGCGTGGGGTGTACTGTCGATCCCAGATTCAACCAGGGATGCATCGGTCGACGCGAGGCCAAGCAAGAACACATTGGACTATTGGCAATACAGCGGGAAGGCTTCACACAAACTTGGTCATACATCGCGAAACAGCCTGCCTTGTCGAGTTTAAACAGTCTGCGACATCGTGTGGTCTGGTTGTTCACGTGCTCTTGTTGCCAGGTGTGAAGCAGCATGCCTGGAAGACCTTCCGGCGGATCAGCTCCAATATCACCAGCAAAGGCACACGCTGTCCTGCCGCACATCCACAACGGCACCGATGTCACGCTGATGCAGGTGTCGCAGGGACTTCAGGCTGATCGGCATTCAGCGTCGCTCACGTGCGGGGCTGCTACTGCAACTGTGGCAGGTTGCGATCGCTTGCTTGGCCGGAATCTGATCGCTTCGTGCTGCGTGGAGTGTAGAATCTAGGGTGTGACCCGTTCTGCCTGGAGTGTGTGGATCGTAAATTGCAGGTCGTCCTTCCTGGGGATTCTGCTTGCGATGTTGGTTCAGATCTGGGCTGTGCTTTCTGTCACTGCCAAGCGGTTTCCCGGCCGCAAAATTGAAGCAGCAGAAGCATAAGGAGAATCAGGGTTCCTGCATCAATCAGCTGTTCAGGTTTTGGCATGCCGTGCTTGGACCTCGGGTCCAGTGAATCTTTGCTTCGCAGCCTGCGAAGCGGTTGCTTTTCGTTGGGCAGTCAGCTGAGGGCGCTTGGCCTCCTTTCAATGACACTGCACGGGTGCTGTGCTGCCGATGCGCTTTCTTCCATGTGGATTCAACTGACGACGTCTGTACAGGTGGGCTGTCGCGCACTTTCTGTTTGAGGCGATTCCGTCGAGATGTCGTAGGTCCACTGTTCCAGAAAGGACCCGCATTTTTGAAGCAGGTCGGGGGCATCTTTCCATCTTACAGACTGCGTTGGTCCATGTGGCTTTGGACTTTGTCATGTCAGATGGTCGGTGGCATGAACCGTCGCCCATGCCAGAAGCCAGATACGCTAAGGTTCGATGTTGCTGGTTTCACATTGCAGCTGACTGCTTTGCTTTTGGTGCCAAAGCCTCAAGACCCACCCATGGAGTTGAGGCGCCGTCTGCACTCACCGCTTTGGTTAAGGCTTGTGCTGCGAATGCGCGCTCAACAGAGCTCCCGACTCCTCGGTTTGGATTTCCACTTTTTAGAGGCAACGCTACTTGTAGCTGAGGTCCCAGAACGCTCCTGCTTTTGATTTGCGCCGCTCCTTGCAGGACGTCATGCTGCTGAGAGAAGCACAGGACAAGAGGGGACAGGGTGTCCGTCCAAGTAGTCCGAAGTATGTCCGTGTGTCTCGCTTCTGCTCCGAAGCGGCACACGCTTCCACGGATCGCCACGTACATGCGGAGTACTTGTTGTTCAGATTATCACGACCGCGAGGAGATGGCTCAAGCCACCCGCACGAACTGCACATGTTCTAAGTACAGCAACAGCAAGAAGCACGACAATCTTGCCCCGTTGACACTCCCGGGTTCCTTCAGTTTGCACCTTGTGCCTGATCCCTTTCCTTTTCAAAAGCAGGTTTTGCAGATGTCAAGGTTTTTTCGGTTTTCAGCTCTTTAAACTGGATGCAATCCGGAGAGTAGATGAATGGTTTCTCAGTCCCCTGTCGTGGCCTGGGGCAATGTCAGCTGCTTTTCAGAGACGCAGCCGTTTGACGCGTGCTGCCTTGCCGGGCTGCAGCAGCTTGCACTGCCCACCTTTAGTTTTTGAGAAATGTGGGGTGGCATCTTGCCCTTGCAGAGCCATAGCACACACAATCCTCAGGTTGTATGACACGACGAACCGATTGTGCATGTCCAGCTGCCAGCCACGGTCGTGCTTCCGTCAGAGATCGTGGCCTGTCAGCACTTCCGTCAGCGAGCACAAGCGTTGTCACTGAATGCTGCAGCTACCCGGCTCCCAGAGCGATTGCCCCGAAGGTACACAAGCTGCTGCCAAGCCGCGAGACCGCTGCGAGTGTATGGTCGCAGAAAGGACGGAAGTAGTTCTTGTACTGTGTTGAGTGTCATGTTTACTGTGCACAGGCAGCAAACCAGTGTTTCAGTGGCTGTGGAGATGCTGGCCTGCACATAAGTGCCTGTTCGTGATGTCTGCACTGGTTTGCTGGAAAGGGTTCTTGTTTGGGTATGTAGCCCGAGTCTCTGGAGAGATGCTAGTGGATCAGTGAAACGTGAGAGGAACCCTCGTGGGCGGAATTCCTGCGAGTCTTTCGCTTGTCCCACGGCTGCGTGCACTGTATCGGGCGACACGACCTGACCGAAGCTGAGATTCGATTTGTGTAGACACTGCCTGCAAGTTGTACAGTAGTGTGCAGGCCTCTTGTAAAGTCTTGATGCCCAGCGAATGCTTGAGGATACAAGCCGCGGATGCCGTCTTGAAGCAGAGCTGGGCAGGAGTCCCAGCAGGCGACAAAATGCGGAGCAGATGAGCTTCATGCCGGAGCCGATGAGGTGCGAAGCATCGAAGCTTGCCGTGCTGGACGAATCGCTGCTGCCTTCGTGGTTCTAGTGGCTGCCGCCGTGTCGCTCGGAAGAGTGATTATAGATGATGACGGACTCGGTGACCGGGATGACCCCCAGCTTCCCAGATGATTGAAAGCACAAGAAAACTTGCACACAGGATGTGCAAGTTTTGCGCTGCAGGTCTTTGCCAGTTGATCACATGCTCCAGAGTTCGATGTGACACCTTGACATCCAATGTGGCCGCTGCAGGTCTCGGGCATCAACAGCCCCTCTGGCAGTCCATTCTGCCGAGGCAGCATCGCTAATCACAGGCATGATGGCCTGCGATCATACCTCGCTGCAATGGTGGCAACTTCTCGGTGTCACAGAGACTCGACTTCCCAGCGTCCAGACATGAAAACAAGCCCACGATGTCCGTAATTTCCCAAGATAGATCAAGAGCTTGCTTTCAATCAAATCCAAGGACCGGCAGATGCAGTATGTCGTTGCACAGATGGAGCCGATTCCGTTTCTCCGGTCGAGCATAAATCTCCCGGCGTACCTCGGTGAGGCTTTCAACTGGTCCACTGCCAGCTTGGACATCGGCGCAGGAGGAGCATGTGGGGAAACGGCTGCAAAATAGTAAGATGCCATGACTGACTGGATCAGGTCAACTTAGCTCATTTCGGGCTATTTTCTATTTTATGTTCGACGTCGATAGAATAGAAGTGAGAAACAACGAACGACACAAGGGAGACTGACAAGATCGACACGAAAGGAGAGCACCTCACGAATGATGGGTGACTTGCAATGCATGACAGAAGATAATTTCCCCCACTCTTCCCCACGTTGGGAAGCTGAAACTGGGCAGTGGAAAAGGCGGGCGTGCTGCGCGACTGTTAGCATGTGAGGGTCTTGTTGCGGACCATGAATCGGCGAAACGGGCCGTGCGAGCAGCCAGCTCAATCCCAGCTCCTCCACTGGAACAGCTCGCCAGCCAATAAATCAGGAGGTTCATCCGGGGCTAGTAGGCTAGTTGGCTAGTAGAGGAAGTTGACATGAACAAGTCTGCCAATCTGGACCCGCAGGGATGACAAAGGGCAAAACTAAACTGTTCATTAAATGTGTTCTTGACTTAGCAGCAGATAGCAAAAACCTCATTATAACGCCAGGATTCGGTGACACTCTCTACATGCTGGCGCGGCAGATGCGTGTGCTGGCCGTGGATGCTCGCCCAGTTACTTCAGAGCCCTGGATGATGAGCCATGCTTGGAAGGCCCATCTCCCAGGCGAACATAGTCACCCCCCCACACCACCACCACCACAACCACGCTCAAACTTTAAGCCCTAAAGCCCTAACGCCCAACACCCATGAACACCTAACTTTGTGCAAGAGTCAAAAGCCCGCTATATAACCCCCCTACAGCCCCAAACTCGAATCCCGAACCCCTCAAGCCTTAACTTCCCAAGCCCCAAACTGCTAAAGCCGAAATCCGAAACCCTGCTCTATTTCGGATGAAGGAAATTCTGCAGCGGTTTTTCGATATGTCGACTATCTAGCTTCACTGCTTCACTCCGCCCCGCACCCTTCTTAACATTCTTATGCACACGTGGCTTTACAAAATCGCTCCAATGACATCTGATATAATCAGTCATCAATATTACGAGGGGGGTGCGGGCTCGAGGGAGGGGTGGTGGGTCTATCCTCTTCCCTTGGCCCCTGCAGGCTGCTCGCAAGGGCCACCTTGAGGTGCTGCCACGGGCAGTCACTGCTATCGGTGGGGCCACAGTCCCTCTCTTCCTTGACAGGCACGCACTAACCACAAAGGTGGCAAGAGACGCAGAGCTCTTTTCTGCAGGCACGGGCAGGGGCTCATGAGCTCGCTCAACACGACCATCGTGCCAGGCTCGAAAAGAAACATCAGAACATGGTGCCATGACCAAAGGGCTGTGCAAGAGGCGTCGACCTCCACGCTCTGGAGGAGATCCAGGTTCAGAGCAGTCCCTGTGCACAAGTTCTCAGACCCTCTTCGACTGCGCAAGCACTGTCTTTCAGCAGAGGCATTGCAAGTCTGAGGCTCCTGTGATGAGCTTCACAGGTACTGGGCACGCGGCCGCTCCGTACCTGGCAAGCATTCAAAAGGAACAAACTGAGAAAGAGACCTGGTGCAGAGTTGATGGAAGCCCCAAGGTCACGTACATGAAGGCGCGTTGGAGTCTGTGGTGCTACGTGAGTAAGTATGAGGGTCGGAAGGCATGCGCTTGTCGATTATGACCAAAAGCCATTGCCACGGACTCTTCTGAAAGTTGACCCAAACTGGCCCTGTAGCTCGTGGGCGGAGCCCGTGATAAGGCCAAGCAGGCTCTGAAAACCAATGCAGGTGGACGTGGAAGGGCTGGACGTGGAATGCGTTCGCAAGCTCTCCAGTGCCGCCAGCCCGAGTTTGAAGACAATGTTCACGCTGACTTTGCTGACCATGAGACGTGCTTGGCCTGAGCATCTTCAGGATATCAGGATGTCGCATGGAGCTATCTCCAAGCCCGAGTTTTTTTCCATCGAGCTCCCGGACTCTGCCGCCAAAGTGCTGGAACTTATCGAAGTCTTGGGGGTCAACGGCTGAGTCGCCTTCAGAGAGGTTCCACTCCATGGTCTGCCACGCCGCAGCTCAGGGCATGGGATATACGTCCTTCAAAATCTGTCGGCAGCGATTGTCCGGGTCCAAGTGCTGCTGTTTTGACTGAAGAAGGCTGAAGGTAGAGCCGAGTCGGCCTTCAGGTATAACCTTCGACTAGCACGTGGTCCACGTTACGCAGCATCTGGCCCATTCGGTCATGATGCGGTTGATTTTCTTCGTGGGCCCAGATGGCGCGGAGCTTCTGCCACTTGTCTTCTTTCATCCGTTGTCGCGTGGCCACCCCGACGCTTGCAGATTCGGGGCCCTCTTTCAGGAAATCACCCTGGAGCTCCTCCGCCTTGTCAACTGGGAGAGAAGGAGATATCTTGAATGGTCGGGGCCTCTGAGGGCCCACCGGACCTGATCCTGTTTGCAACAAGCTCAAGAAGCCGAGGTTTGATCTTCACGCTGCAGACATCGCAGCCAAAAGGGGGCACAGCATAGCCGAAACCGGCGAACTGCCATACATATCTCCGTTTGGCTGGCATGATGTACTGCTCCGCTTCGAGTTAGCATCTCCAGGAGGAGCAGTACGAGTGGGATGAGACTGATCCAGGAGCCGGCTGTCCCTTCTTGCCCGGATGCCTAGCTCTTTTGCCCTGTTCGCAGTTCTGCCTAGCTTCTTGTGCGGTGCCGATGCAGGGTCCTCAGCTGCCCAGGTGGCGTACATATGGGTTCACTCCAGCGGGTTTGTTCGGCACCTACAAGGCCCAATGCCAGAATGCAGCGGCAAAGTGTCGGCATCAAGCGCGTCACATCCAGGACAGACGTTTCGGCTGGCTCCGTGCATCCTTCTTGTACATTCTGAGCCTGTCCGGAGCTCGGAGTCTGTCTGTGTGAATCAAAGCCGCCTGGTCCGTGCCGGTGTGGACTCAGGCCGTCGCATTTTCTGAAGACCTTCGACTGGAACGGAATTCGGCGAATATGGTACGGCCGCATGCTGATGGGTTTGTTTTGAGTTGCATCTCCAGCATGATCAAGAGTTCGGCATATTGCGAGCCGTCTTCCTTCATGATTTTGATGGACATCGCAGTTCGCAAAGGTCCGAAGTCAGAGGAGGATGGGGTGCGAAAATTTGGCGTGACCTCCATGGTCGTGATCAACTACATGCTCTACCGTGCCTCCGCGTTATTAAGCACACTGCAAGTTTGCAAGGCTGCATAGTTTCAGATGTGCGACAGTCGTAGCCTCTGAAGCAAGGCCGCAGCAACATTATCATGACTGCGGCTTAGCTATATATTGAATTTTAAGTTCTTGTCGTCTGAAGATCTCATGGAGTGAGGCACCCAAAAAATCAATTCGGACCGATGCGTTCCGTTATCGTTGCATGCCTGCTTTGTTGTCCTCCTTCACTCAGCACATTGCGCCAGATCAGGGCATTGATGCCAGGCAGGGCAATTGCTTCAACAATAACATTTCAGCCTATGGCTATGGCTCCCCAGCCGAAGCCACCAAGACTTACCCACGCAGCAGCTGCGCAAGATCGAGGTTCAGTAGCCAGTGTTTCGTTCCAGTGTCTGCGTCATGATGGAGAAACGCTGGATGTTTCAGATTTGTTCATCCTGGAGTCGCAGCCAAGGTTGTATTCCTGGGCTTGTTCATTGCATGGTCCTTGATCCTTAACCGAAGAGTTACAGAAACGAGCTTTCACAAAGGATGTCTTTGGGACCAGACGTGCATAGCCAAGGGAAGATTTCCGCTCAAGGAGCAGTGCGGAGGAGCTGGAAAAAGCTGTGGATTTGACGAGACTGAGCCTCAGCGACAAGTGGCAGAGCCCTCCGTCGCTGGCATGTCTTTTGGGGACTTGTGGGTATGTGTACGGCCGTCACCATGAGTGGGATCACAGACAGTCTGTGCAGATGCCACCTCCTGCCCAGCAGTGCGAGATGTTTGCAGGCTATGAGAAGTTTGTCATGGACAAAGTTGCCACTGGAGAGAACGCAACTTTCCTGTCCTACTCAGAAGAGGTGGCTCCCAGAGCAAGGCGACTGGCTGCAGCAACTGCCGGCGTGCAGGTCATGATGCAGACCTTTTCTGCCATTCAGTTGCAAAGCGCCGGCCTGACTACCTGGAAAGCCATCATCAAAATGCCACCCGGCAAGCCTGTTACATAGTCCCATCGGACTCAGTGGAGCAGTAGGTGGACTGTCCTTCTGCGTGGGGTAAGGCTTTTCCTGTTCATGTCGCCGGGTGCTCAGATAAGCCACATCACTGTTAACTTCTGCAGCCCTCAGTCCAAACCCCTGTGGATGCTCAGGATGGCTTACGGCTTCTTTGCCATGAGGCGCTGGAACTATTTAAGAACATCACAGCCGCCTGCATCAACTCGGGGGGGAATGTCTGCAACTGTCATCGCTCGTGCAACCCCCCAGCCTTAGGTACAATCTTTACTTCGCTTGGGCACCTCTGCAAAATTATTTGCTATTGTGTGTCTTCGCTTCACGTCCATTAATTAGCTCTGCCATGGAACCCAGGCTGCAATCATTACCTTCCCCTTCCTGATCACATTCGTGCCGAATCTCGCCGGCAATGTGCACAACGGCGGCTTCTGATTCAGAACAGCTTGACAGCAACAGCGGTTTGGGGTTTGACCACGTGCAGCCGTCATTTGATTGTGCCGTGAATGCATGTTCAAGACTCAAGACTCCTGGTTTGACAGAGCGTAGCATGTTAAAATCCTCCCGGTGACCGATGGCACGCCGGTTCGACGGGAGAGTGGTGGCTAAGTTCAAAGTGCTGTGCTGTCAGGACTTCCAATCTGCTGGACTGGACGCTCTCTGCTCCTTGACCTGGCCAGCGAGGGCGGGGCTGTTCCTTTCAGCTCAAGAGCCTTCGAGCATAAAGCAGATGATCCAAGGAAAAAATCTTTGCTCACCATCTCGAGGAGGTCATTGGCACATCGTGTGTGACTGGCAGCTTTTGCTTTCAGACGGCATTGCTTGTTCGTGGCAGGCGCGCAGGCACTTCCACACAGATGAAATCGTTCCCACCTCAGCGAGCGAGTGTGCGGGGAGTGTGGGCAGTGGAGGGCAGGGCAGGGGAGACGGGAGATGTTCTTGTCGATGATGTTTCCAAACTATTGAGACTGGCACAACCTTGCGCATATTGGGGTCCTTCAGGTAGCAGCGTGTATGCTGAACGATCCTGCCGAGACGTTTGAAGTGGCACGTCATGGCCCCGGAAGCTGAACTTGAGACCGACCGGATGGACTGCTGCCACCTGAGCTCCCCAGGTCCCGTCATCAAGGCGGTGTGCCCTGTTCTTCAGCAACGTGTTCCGCAGCTTGGACCACATCGGCTTGTCCCGCCCAGCGGTTGGAGAGAGAGATATGGAGAGACACAAACGCATCTGTGAGTGCATCTGGCCCATGCATCGAGAGCCATCCGATCGCCGAGGTATGTTATGCCGGGCGTCGTCAGGGTGACGGTGCTTGGCAGATCTGTGCCGGTTACAATTAGCAGCTGGCTACCATGGTTGACGTGTCTCATTTGCACGGAGAGGGCTTCCCTGTGTTTGATGTGGACCGCTGGCCACTGCACTGGTAGCTGCATGCAGGAATATGGTGCCAGAGGGGACAAATTTGCAGCGGGCCCAGCTCATGAACCGTTCTTCAATTCCACGACTTCTGCTCCTGCAGTTGTTCGATGTGCTTTCAGCTCTACTACTTCCCCCTGTTGTATTTAGATTACCTTCCACGAGAGAGTATTGTGCGCGTAAAGTTGCTGGCACTTTGTTCATGGCTTCACATGGCTTGTTGTCACCTGTTTCGAGCTCAGGAAGCCAGTGCATCAAATCTGTGAAAAGGCACTGATTGTAACGGACAGCGGAGCCCTCGGTGTAAGTTGAATTACCATGGCCTGGCCATTTTGCACTCGGGCTTTGCTTCATGCGGCAATTCAGGCAATTTGACCGCAGACTTAGCGCTGGACTCAGCAAATCTTCGATAGTGGTACCATCGCCCGGTTGTCTCCTATCTTAAACTTTATCTGAAGCTTGAGATTAACATCAGAGGCACTCAAGGTGTGTCGATCAAGCATCCCGAACACTCGCGACACGCAGAGCAGAGCCAAATTCGTCTACACGGTTTTGGAGTGCTGCCCTGAGCGGACAACACAAAGCCAAGAGGCCAAGAACACGCCCCAAACAGTCCCCAAACCAAGGTAGTAGGAAAATGCAAGAGTGAGACAGAAGTACGTCCAAGTTCAGCATCCCTCCTCGCATTCTCTCTGAGGCTGCAACCGCGTCAGATGCATCTTGGCATAGATGCAGAACCTCCACGAAGCGTGTGTGCGAGTGCATTCGAAGTGTAGGGTTTAAAGCGAGGTTTGTAAAAGCTTGGCGACCTTCCTGTACAAGAATGTGCCGGCAAAGGCAAGAGCATGCGAGTTGATGACCACAAAGACGGCCAGCAAAAGGCATATCTGGAATTCTGAAGACATAAACCTTGGTGGTTGAGAGACGTAGCTGAGCTTGCGTGCAATAACGGTATTCTTCTGCAAAGTCAGGGGTGACGAAGTTCAGCCCTTTTCTGTCTGTTGTTGCGGTGGCAGGGATTGAACGTCGGAAATCAGTCCAGCTACCATGGAAGCTCGAAGGCTTCTGCCTGACGTCTGGCCCGAAAGCATTCTAAGCCATGAGTCGCGAAATCGAGTCGCCGAGTTTCTTGGTAGATGAAAGAAACTCTCTGGGTTTCGCAAGGCAGTTTTAGCACTGTGTCAATACCAAAACTACTCTTTGAGCATTTCAGCTTTTTTAGTTGGAACGGTGGGGTCCGAGCTGGCTTGTGGGATGGCCCGAAGGCTGTACAAGTTTATGTATGATGTGTTCAGGTCAGTCGGAAATTGAGTGGTCCGTCATGATGTGCCCCACAGCGTTCTCGCAGTTCTGCCGCCGAGAGGCAGCGACGGCACTGACGGAGCTAAAAGAGGCGCTGCGTGAGAAGCAACAGGAGCCTTCCACCGTGCTGCTTGGACAACCCGCGAGAGTGAGAGAAATTCGTTACCGGGGGGTTTTGCCCTTAGGGCCCGTAAATGCCCGTAACAAGAAGAAGAGATGTCGTGCAGTGCGTTACCGAAACCCCGTTCGATGGCCAGGTTCAGGGCCGGGAGGTGCAGGCGCAGTGGTGGGGTCAGGGGGATTTCAGCAGGTACGCTTGTGGGCAGCTGGACCTAGTTGAGGCTCGAGTGCGCATCGCTTGCTGGAGCGTGTAGATTAGTCGCCCTTGGCCTTGTGAAGGAAGGAAGGAAGAGTAAGAGAGACAGACCCACGTTGTTCTTCGTCGGACAAAGCAGGGTCATGAGGACTGCTCAAGTTACTCGCAAAGCAAAGAGAGACCGAGTGAGCGGCCGTGGTTGTGGTCGCAGTGGCACTCCCCTTTTCCTCTTTCGGTGCACACGACTGTAAGCTGAGCATTCCACGGTGTAGAACTCTAGGTGGTATGGGGATTTATGGCGCTGATTTCGGGTCTTTTGATGCAAATTCTGCGGGAGAAAGCTCAGCTACTGCACCGCTGGCCTAATCGGCTTGGCCTCAGAGTGATTCTGCCGGTAGGAGATCTAGGGGTAACTAGGGGGATGAGAAGTTTGTTTCTGAGCGCCCTGTTCTCAAAACCCATGCCTGCCACCGAAACTCGGCAAGTGCGGGCGCCCCTGTTGGCGTGGCAGGGTAGTTTCGCTAGACTTACTTGGCAGTGCTCGCATGGCATGGGCCCCAGCCTCCCACCCAGCCACGTGCAGGGAAGCAGCAGCAGCGGCAGAAACGGCCCAGTGAGATAGAAGTAAGAGTGTGCCTCCACGGAGGAACTCAGACGAAAGAAAGAGGAAGCCTGGAAACGACACGAACGACAGACAGAAAAAAGAAGGGTGACATAAACAGTGAGTGCGGTCGAGGAGTCCACGGAACTGGCTGCGTACCAGCTGCACTTTGCAGACAAGGCGCCGACCTCCTCTCGCCTCTGCAAGTGCCATGCTACTGCTGTTGCATCTCCGGCACCAGCTGCCAGAGCACCAGTGTCGGCACAACTGCAGTTCGTGTGATCTGCGGTCTGAAAGACGGCCTCCTAGGAACCTAGGAATCGCCAGGCCGTGGGACCCACAAGCCCCCACACCGTTGGCCCCCTCTAGGGGGGGATCCCCTCGCAGACTTGCAAAGCGAAGCGTCCAGCTTTGGCGAGGTTGCGGGCTTGGACGAGGTTCCTCTGCGGCTTTTCAGTGCCTGGCTGGCAAAAAGGCTGCAGCTTTGTGTGGGGATCGATTGCACGTTGTCAACCTTTCAGCTTCTCGGCTTCCTTCCGTTGTTTTCGTTGGGATTCTGGGAACACTGCTGTTCGTATCCAGGTCAAAAGAGGAACTCCCGTCTGGATGGGATTCTGGCCTAAGCCTCATCCGGCTCTACATGTCCATGCTTGTCCGCGGATGCCCTTCCACGAGGTCCGAGCCGGGGGCGATGGAAGTGGCTGCACAGAGCCACCGTCAGTTCAAGCAGAGGAGAGAGTGTTTTTGCTGCTTGGTCCGAGAGCGGTAAGCCGTCAGACATGGTCCTGGTGCGGAGAGGATGCTGTGGTCGTGGTCGGTCCCATGGAGCGAGGTCGGGGTGGGTATGCCTGTGACAAGGTCATTAGGTGCAGAGCATGTGTCTGTTTGAAACCTGCGCTTGAGCACAGCTTGCGGTCGCAATCTCGAGCAGACTTGAGCCTCCATGCAGGCTCGTGCAGCGTTAGACATATCTTGCGCCTTGCGGGCAAGGCCGTTCGTGACCAGTGTTGAAAAGCCCCCTTGCTAAGTATAGGTTTGACACGTTGTGACACCTACGTGCAGGTTAGTGTGCGGGCGGTCCTGATTCTTGATCCGAAGCGCCTTGTGCCATCCACTCAAGCACATGGGTGTCAGCACTCAGTTAGTAATGCGATCGTGTGCGGATAGAGTGATGAAGAGATTGTTTCAGGAGTCGGGTTCCATCCCCTCCAAGGGTGCCACAAGCCCAGCCTGAAGTCAATGAAGCCGCTCTTGCTGCCCGCAGCCCGACGGGACGGCGTGATGCTGCATGCTGAGGACAGTTGGCGTTGTTGCCTCTGCGCTTGACAGTCAGGCGAGATCATGGAGCGGTGAAATGGTGTAGCTTTGCCTTTCAAAGCTTCAGCACAGGCCATCCTGCATCTGTTGGAAAAGCCTGAAATGCACGGTGGGATCCACGTCGACATTCGGCAGTACCCTCGGCAATCCGGGCCAAGCGATCCCTTCATCGACAAGCCAACCCCTGCAGGGTCCAGGGCAATCCGCGTGAATGGCCCAAACTGCTTCTGAGGTATTCTCCTGTCTTCGGCCTACAGGCTTCCGCGCGAACCCCCGCCGGCTGCCTCTGCAAAGGAGCCGCCACAAGCACCCACAGCCTTAGTGACATGCTCTGCCTTTGTGCTTTTTTTTTCAACTTCGTGAGATGGCAGGCCTGGGCTACGACTCGGACTGCCGGGTCCGACCGGCCGAGCTCCTGAGCAAATCCTCTGAAGGCGCTTTCCCCCCATGCTCCCCTCCTCCCATCTCCTCCCTATCCTCCCCTCTCTCTCTCTCTCTCTCTAATTCCTCCCTTTTTTCTTGCAGGCAGGAGCCCATACCCGTGGTGCGAAACGGCCGCTCGGCATCTTCCCGATCATGAAGACGCATGCTTTGCGGCTGGTACCTTGTGCAGGCCGTATTCGACTATTGGGGAGTTCCTTGCAAACAGGATTTCGACCTCTGCCCAGACCTGAGGGGTGAGGGCATTGCCCGTTGCTTGAAACTCAGGCCCATACCACCAGAACCGCAGAACACGCCATGTGTCAGCATCATGCAACACAGATGTTCACATGGCCTGCCGGTGCGCGTGTCCAGGTCTTCCTCCGGGTGAGTCAGAGGCTTTTGAAAAGCCCGATGCAGAAGCCCGAGCAAGCGATGTCGCACCATACAGTCGCGCGATATTGGCTTCATGACTTTCAAGCATAAGTAGTCCTCATGATGTATTCAGAACACGACGTCAACATATCCGCATAATCTTCCCCATTGTGCACAAAACGGAGCAGGCGCAAGCGGACGATCCTGAAAGCGTCTGTGGGTTCACGACAGCATTCACGATCGATTTGTTTATTTCTCAGGCTGCATGCACGACCCCGTGCGGCCGTGATGGGAACGCGAAGCTACCTGTCAGCATAGCAACTAACTAGTTGTTTTTGGCACGGGCGCCCGTGCTAGGCTGCTCTGCCAGCGATAAGGTATGACCTGTGCACTACGGGGAAATTCTGGCGGAGCGTGGGCGGCCTACGGCACTGGACGGAAAGCGTAGCTTACAAATAATTCACTTGCAGCCTTGGTGCCAGGCCCAACGCTGTGTTGCCGCACTGGGTGTTGCAGGAAAGGTAGAAAGACCGGATCGAGAACCAGAAGACTTCGAAGGCGGGCTTGTAGTCTCTTTGATGTGATGTGATCTGATGGCTCTGTTCCACATCGAGGAGGCATGTTGAATTTTGCTGGCGCCATGAACAAGTTGTCGGTGAGCGGCAGGCGCACCGTTTCTTCAACAATCTTCAGCATCCTTCAGCAAGAAGCAGTGTATTGCCCTGTCTTACATAACTTAGGGACGTACACGCGCCGCATTCATTGCCGTTGATTCTCGGCTGGCACGATCCCTGCAACAAGTTCATCAACAAAACGGATCATGCGGCCCGGTAGATCGCTGAGTCTACTGACAAGTGGCTTCCTCCATGCACAGGAGCTCGCGCTCGAACTGTACGCATTGACGTGTATGCACCGGACCAAAGGTATATCAGCCAATGCTCTCGTGCTGTAGGGGTCGATGATGCCGACGGCAACGTCAAAGCTTGTGCGTCTCAGTGCGAAGTGCACCATGCGCAGAGCGCACGCTGAAGCGACGTGCTGCTGTGCTCCCGCAGACTATGGCGACGGTTTGCGAAGAGCGCCTTGATTTCGCCCACCAACAGCACGAGAGATGCACGAGTCAAGACTCGTCCAATGTTTTCGAAGCAGTGAAAAGAAGCCTGTATCGTGGTGCACCTCGTGGTGGGTCTGGCGCGGATGATTCGCCGCGAGCTCCAGGTCTCACATATACAAAGTAAGCTTCAGCACCTGCTTGTCACTGCAGGGCCCTGCCCCACCTCTTTTGCTAGAAGTCATGGCGTGCCACGGCATTGGTCGTAGAATGTCGTGTGTAAGGCCGCAGGTCATCGCCTGTTGCAGGTTCATGTTGGTATATATTGACTAGACATGACTTCTGCTGCCATACTTGAGCAAGACCGCTGTGGGTCATTTACCAAGCGGCGAACGACAAGCTACGTTACTGTTTATTGGCTGGTGGTGTTGATGGTTAGGAATCACGATGTAGGATTGCAGGGATCCTTCGGTAGGATTGGGCGGGGGAGGGTAGTCTTCCGTAGCGGACGAAACCTCAAAATTCGATCGCTTTCTTTTGTATGTGCCGTGATTTTCATATGGGTCATGCCGGCGCGGGGATTTTACATGCGACAGGACAGCAGCAACACAATAGGAATTGCTGGGCCTAGTAGTCCACACTCTTGGACAGGCTTCTGACGCTGAGCCCGGCGTTCGATTGCAACTTTCGTGTGACCGTCGAAGGGCCAAGCGGCAAGTGCCTCTGTTGCTGCTCGAGAGCCCTTCTTGGTTGTGATACTGGCAACCGTTCCCCGGCATGCGGCTGAAGCCAAAGATGTCAAGCGACAGTGTGCAAATCCCAGGTGGGCACCTCCCGATTGGCGTAGACGGCCGCATTCGCTACAGCCCAACAACTGAGATTTTTGGGGAATGGTCTTCTGCCGGCGTCAACGTGCCGTTTGATTTTATCCACGAGCCTCGGCCCCGGCTCGGTGCAGCACTGCAAGTCTCTGCTGTCCTTTGCCCGGCTTGGAGTGCAAATCAGTGTCGCTTGACCCTGAGGGATCCGGAGATAACGGAGCTGCATTTCCAGCTTGATGTCAAGGGAAACGGTGAGTGCAAGCCTCGGCTCCTGAAAGCCTGATATCTTCGTCTTGGTTCGCCCATGCGCTTCTTCAGTCCAAGACCAGATGGAGACCGCTAGCTTTCTCTGCATGAAATGAGCATGCCGAGCAGCTTCGCAGAGGCAGTTCGATGCCGTTCGGTTGGAACAGCAGTGCCGAGCACATGTCTCAGGCTCAGGCGGGGCAGGCATGCCTGGGTCATAGTTATATCATAGTTCAATGTTCACTGGGAGTAGGTCGGGCATGTGCCCCTGAACATCTTCACCAGCTGCAGTATGCCACATCCAATCGCTTCGTAGCTTCTTGGAGGCCAGCTCAGCGACTGGTCCTTAGTGCCGCACGGGCAGCTCAGGACTTGCACCAAAAAGCATGAACACACACGATCCGTCGCTGCAATGCGAGGACTCCAACCTACAAAGAGACAGGGTCTAACAGGGGGGCTCAGGCATCACGGCGGCTCAAAGACAGCCATTAGCTTGGCGGATTTAGAATGCTTTCCGCTCAAGAGCTTGTCTTCGAGTCTTCGAGGCTCGCCATCGCAAGACAGCGATGACGACAGCTCCGATGACGACGGCGCAGACAGCGCTCCGCCCAGTTCCGGCTTTTAACATCACAAGTGCCGGTTTCGATTCAGCTGGAAACTCAGGCACCAGAGTGAAGCTTGCGACTTGCAGCCTCTCGACTTGCAGCCGTAATTAGGCACAGGACGCTGTCCACGTCGTGTAGGCCCTTTGCTAGTCCATGACGTTCTCCCGAGTTGGTGGGTGAGAAGTCTGCACGAAAGCAACAAGCAACCTTTCGAGTCTTCAGGCCGTGAGTGCCAGGCCTTTACCAAGCAGCCAGATAGTTGCTTCCGCAGGCAAAACCGAGTGGATTGGACACACATCCCCAAGCCCGTCTGGCGCGGTCGGGCTTACTGCTCTGCAACTGTTCCCCCTGAGCGATCGCACGCGCCTAAGCCCCATAGGAGATCCCTCATGCGCGTGAGCAGTGAGCGGGTTGGCAAAAGATTTTGCATTTGGCCCTTCCATCGTCGTCCACCTTCATCACTCAGGGCCCACGGGTAGCTTTTAGTGCAACGTGTTTATACTTTGAGTTGTCGAATGTCGCAAGTATAAGTATTGATACGAATTGAGTAAAGACTTTGAGTGTGGCAGCAACTAGTACTTGGACCAGGTCAGAGGCGCGAGGTGGTAAGTACCAGGCATGGCGGATGGGACACAGTCAACATCTGTTGAGTCCAAACATACCTTGGTGTGAGCGACGCGAAATTCTTTACAGACAGCCTGGGATGGGATTGCGTGGCCGCGCATCAGAGCAATGTGCATGTGTATGTTTGTTTTTGCGTGTTTGCCACAACCCGCAAGTCACATTGTGCCTGCATTCCGTGAAAGTGGCCCAGGTGAGTTTGTGGGCGTTCCTTGCATTGACCCGGCTGCGAATGTGCTCTGACCTTACGGCACCATGGAGCATGTGTGAGATGCGCTTTAGCCTGCAGTGAGTGACAGTGACAGGCGACGCAAATGCAAATTATTGTCAGGTAGCACAGTGTAAGGATCTGGCGGTGTAATTTGCACGGCGCACTATCGCATCATGCCGGTGTTCCTGGCACTCCTCGCTCCCTCCCTAGCTCCCTGCAGAAAGCTTGCCGGCCCGCTCCCTCTAAACGCTGACCACCAAGTTTCTTCTACTTCTCATCCGCTCTTGGGAAATCGGTAACCGGACGATTCGCGTGTCATCGAGCTGTTACAACGAGCCGCACAGGCTCACAGGGAGGGCTGCGCCATTTGGTTCTCACTTGACTCGTGCTCTTGTCTCTCTGTCGGTCGTCGGTCTAGACATCCTTGTGCCTTACAGTGCTCCTGTCAAGCTGACCCTAGTGGCTCTAGTGTAGTTTCGTGAATGAACGGTTGAAGGCAGACGAGGTGTTCCGACAATCAGGTGTCGAACTCGGAGAATCGCATCATGTTCGTGGGAGTGGTGGCATCGTGCCAGTGGTGCCCTGAAGGTCTGTGATTCCAACTACACTGCTGGTGGAAGCTTCTGTCGTTGTGCCGATGGGTAGAACACCCAGGGCCGGTGCTCGTCGCGCCTTCGACCCTGGCGATCTTCTCTCTTATCAGCTCAGGTTCTGCTGGAGCTACATGAAGCAGGCTTGCGTCGACCAGGCAGAGCACGCGATCGCCTTACACAGACAGTTGCAACACCGCACTCTCTCAGACTAGTTGCAGCGCCGCATGTAAAAACACCAACCCCTTCTTCACCTCACTGGGTCTTGTTTGCCCAGGCCCGGGAAGTGGCCGCATGCCCGAAAAAGAATGGCCAAAGGCAACTTGGAACAGAGCCATTGCCACGCGATTGCCGCGCGAGGTCTCCAAGCTGCTGGATGAGACCTTGCTGGAAAGACACTCCCCCAAGCTTTGGGCAACAGTGGCCTCGCGGCACGTAAGGAACAGGTCTTGATGCAGTTTGCTTTCTGTTGCCAGACGTTGCTGTGCTTCGTGACGCCTGGGCGGCATAGTGGAGCCTAGCAAGTGTGGGGCTGTCCGGTGTGAGGCCAAAGAGGTCGCCACCGTTGGGTTTTGTGCCATGGAAGCTGCGGAGAGTCGGGAGCCTGCCGTGGGTGTCGAAATCTGTTGGAGTGCATGGATTGTGCTGCTAAAGCTGTATTCAGCTCAGGCTTGAACAACATCTTGCGCCATGTTCTCGCCATCGGGCCCGACTCGCAGCTGCTGTCAAAGTGCATCGATCTTTGTACCCAGCGCTGCAAGCAAACACCTGGGTTTGCTGCTTGTGCATTGGCTCCAGTGTCACTACTGCCTGCAGGCCCGGCATTCTTATATCCGCATGGACAGCAAAGCTGATCTTCGTACAGTCCACTATCCCAGGTGCGCATGGCAGAAGGGTTTGTTCGGAGTAGAAGAGGCATGACCGTGCCAGGGTACTTCTCCTACTTTTTCACGATGGTCTACAGAGCCTTGGCTGCAGTCCAGAGACCTGTGCCGTTTTGCATTTCTTCCTGCCGGATGCGGATTGGAAGTCTGACTCAGGCCCGGCAGCCTGGGTTCTGAACAATGTGTGGCATCAGACAGCTGATGCAGATCCCCCAGCATGAGACGGTACGAGTCTTTGGTCCATGTGATCGGAGAGCATGAAGCACCTGTTGTAGAATTCCTGCTGCTACTTACCGCTACACAACTGCGACGACTAACGCTACGACGACTCTGACTGACGAGAGCTAGTACCCCTGCTGCTACTGATGAGAGGTGGATGAGCAACCAAAAACGCCTCAGCAATACATGCCGTGGCAGCAAAACCTTGATAGTAGTTGAGCGGTCGTGATAAGACTGGCAACAGTAACAACGCGACGGATCAGCATTGTAACCCGCCCTCAGCAGCGGGTGAATCCAGCATATTAACAGGCCGAATCTGGACAAGTTCGTTTCAGAGTTACAGGCGTATCAGTTCATCCGCAGGGCAGGATGCAAGATCGGATTCAGCAAGACAGTGTAACTAATCTTCTTGTTTCGGTTGATGCCTGGCCATGCTCACAAGCCGAGGATTGGAGATTGTCTCTGGGCTTGGCAGCCATGGCATTCTGGACAATCCCAGTACCCTGATGGCAACATATCAAGAGTTGCTTTTCCTTTATGAGTGTGGCCGTGTCCCCTTGCAGGTCTCCGTGGTTGGAATGAAGTATGGGTTGCATCGCCCCATGTCCGTGGCCAGGGTGCGTATCTTAAGCACGCATAAGATGGTACCAGGTACCAGCTTGTTCAAGCATGTTGAGCACCTCATGAGGCCATGAGTCTGGTGAATAACCTGCTGTTGCTGTACTACTTTGTTCTTTTTGCGGCCGTCGTGTTCATCGTGCCATGGACCGAGTCTCCATCACTTGTCCAATATCGTATTTGAGACCCGGCCCTCTGAGGATGTTTGTTTTCAGCGATGAGCCGGAAAGTGAAGCATACTTCAGTGCTGGCGCCCGAGTCTATCAAGCGTCCTCCTTGCCTGTGGGATCAAGCCTGCCAATGAGTGCTGGATTCTGCTTGCTGTGAGGTGAGTGCGGCTTTTCGTCGCAAGCTTCGACCAGGAAAATTGAGCAAGGCGCTTTGCTATAAGCTGTGTAACTGGTGACTGAGCCTTGCGCCCGTGGCAGAAAGAGCTCTTGTACCTGCTATTCGGATTTCTCGCCGGGCCTCCAGAAGAAGGTTTCTCAAAGGGCAGATGATGCAGTTTCGCTCAAACGCAAGAAGTAGTGATGTATGGCTGTATGACTACAGTCAAGCGCTTGAACTTCTCTGTCTCCTGTTCCGCAGGAAGGCGAGGGGTGCTTTAAATGGGGGTCCTTGGCAGAGTCTGTTAGACAGCGCATTATTTCGCCAGCCGCTGAGACCGAATCCTTCGCGGTGTTTTTCATCACCTGCTGTGCTGCCACGGATGCCTTCATCATGGTAATCGTGAAGGCCAGACGCGGGGGGCCCTTCTGCGAGCAAGTGAAGTCGATGCTCCAGCTGGCAAGGAGCACCAAGCAGCGTGGTCCATGCTAACGAGAGGTGCCCCTCTCAGAGTACTTCTTGTCCGCTTGATGATCTAGGAGGGCTTGCAAGACCGCCTCCGCCGACAAAAAGAACATATCATTGAACGTGCCTGCAGCCGAGGCAGCTTGTGCTGGTCCGGTCCCCTTATAACACCACCGCTTTGCAAACTAAAGCGGCTTGAAAACCCCTACAAGCCATTTTGCGCCTAACCATTTTAGCGGTGCTTGACACCCTAAGCCATTTTCGGTGTCCCCTGCCCTCAAGGCTCTCCCCCAGACGGAACCTACCCGCAGCTGTTGCATCCTTTGGCAAAGGCAAGCCACTGCCGACGGTGCAGGCCGTGTCGCAGCATGCAGACTATGCAGTGGTCTCGTAGGGTCACGCCACAAACCTTGTGCTCTGCTCCTCCGTCTCGCTCCGGCATGTTGTCTGCCTTTTCGCTTGTTGGCTCAAGCGGGAGGGTTGAGTAGATCAGTCCGGAGCACTGTATGTGCCTGCGCGAGCGCTGCAGCCGGGCTTCCGAGACAGGTGATGGCGGCGTAACTCTCATGCTGTAGTTCTTGAAGCAAACTTTCAGCTCACCGTGAGGAAATGGCTCCCTCCAAGTACACCTTGGACATCAACGGGAAGGCCGACTTGTGGCTCCTGCCGCTGCGTTATTGCCCGAGTCTTCGTGCATCTCTGCGCAGGATCCGCTGGAGCTCCTTTCGGACGACACATGGGAGGCCAAAGACCAAGTCGCAGCCGTGCATGTTTGCAGATGCTTGGCACAGGCACTGTGTTGCGAAGAGATCACCATCGTCCCTGCTCTCAATACCGAGACAGACGTCGACTTGATTTCAGGTCCTGACAAGGTTGCACTAAGTTGCGCTTGACAGACTGTCTCGCTTGCAGGGAAGCTTGGCCCACTGCGTGCTCACACCCCGCTGAAGGCCAACCCCACACTGACGAAGACAGGGATAGATGAATTAGGAAAAGATCCGAGAAAAACCATGAAGAGCTTTGAAAAATGTGTTTATGCTTCGGAGCAGGAGAGTGCGGCGGGAACTCTGAAGCTACATGACCTGTGTAGGTGAAGCTGTGGGCAGCCTTGCAATATGCGTCGAAGCACGAGTGCCAGATCGAATTGCCACATTGGCTCGAGGCATGGAACACCGAAAGCGGTATAGGTGGTATAGGGGCAAGTGCGGCAAGTGACATGAATTTTGAAGCACTGTTCAGCCACTGGTGCCCACGGTAGGCATCGGAGCTGGAGACCATGTGCAAGGAAGAACGAGCCGAACCCCTGAAGTTCGGCAACGACTCTTGGAATTGCATATGGCAGTGGCCTCCTTTTGCCTCCGCATCGTTCAAGTTTACAACTGACATCTCCGAGGTGCCGCGACACTACATTGAGATTGCGGAGGCTTTGTTGGCCATTCCAAGGACTTCATTTCCTGATGTCGGATGCTGTGGAGCCGCAGAGAGAGTAGAGCTTGCAAAGGACATGGAGTTGACTAGTTGTGTTGGCTCTGCCCACACTCTCGCAACTCTCGCAGGGCCTGGGGTAGCGAGTCAGCTCGTGAGAAGAGCCTGCTGATGCTGACCAAGCTGATCCAGATCAGACGCGCTAAGATTTTGGAAGGCATTCAGGCCCGAGCTGATCGCTGTCGGCGTGCGGGGAGTCATTCTGATCTGCAGACATCGAGATTCTAGGTCGTTTCATGTGCATATGTTTCAGGCCTTTGATGCGACCTTGTCGACAGAGTTCAAAGTCACCGGCATGTCTGCTGCGGAGATCACCTGCTTCCGAACTCGTTCGCTGGCCTTCCTGGTGCCCTGGTGCTGTGTGCATGGAGATGTGTAGATTGGTGTGCCTACGACCGACAGACACCCATGCACGCCCGGAAGGACACAATGCTGGAGCTGCTGAACTACAGACTCGACGAGACCGAGAAGGGCGGGGTAGCAGAGGCTCCAATTGAGGAGGACAGTGTGCCACGGCCTGATCAGTAGGCTGACAGCCTCTGCTGTCGTGCGAGAAGAAGGGGCGTAAGGTTTCCTCATTGGAATCCTTTGGCCGCTCTTGAAACTGGGAGCTGTGGCCTGTTGATGTGAGCTGCCTTTGGGGTCGGGGCGAGCAAAAGTGGCTTTGCGATGATGGATGCACAGGTGTCTGCCAGCCTGTGGTCGGTTTAGTTTGGAGCATTGTTCTAAGTGTCCGAAGACCATGTTTGACTCCATGCAGGCAGACGATGAAGACACTCTCTATGCCGGAGCCCAGATGTCGATGGTGATGGTGGTCAGCATGGTATGGTCGATGATGATGATTGATGATGTATACATGCCTGTGCTTACCAAGGCCATCGAGGAGCAAGTGACCCGAGATTGGCTTCTCCTTATGAAGGAGTCCTCGGACGAAGGCCAACCCTGATCTGCTTCATAATATTGATGATGGTCTTTAGATTTGACCCTGGCAGATGGTGGCCTGGCTGTCGGCCTCCAAGTTGCTCAGCACTTCAAACGCGGTGAGTCCGTGACGCTGCTGGTGCTGCAGGGGCGGACGCTCAACACTCGCCTCCTCCGTGACAACGAGAGGTCGATCCCCAAGTTTGAGAGGATGATGATGCAGTCAACCTGAAGTTGCCAGTGTGCTGCCAGTCAGTATGGTAGATATCGGTAAAGAGGCGGCGTCATGACCGCTCGTTCGGAAGCCTGATGCTACGAGGTCCTCGGAGCCAGAAGAGGCTGAATTACTGCATGGCCTGTCTTGGACATAGGCCGCTGCGACTGCACCATCCTGACTGTCTGAATTTACGAGGCAGTGGAACTCACGGACATGGCGCGAACGAGAGGCCAAGCGATGGAAGAGCCATCTGTGTAGCGCATGAACCATGTTCGCAAGCGACGGATTTGCTATGGGGCCGCTCAAACTGGGTATGGCCCGTGGGCAGCTGCTTGGCACAAAGTGGCCTTTCAGCTGCTGGCTAGAAGCTTCTGCAAAGTTGCTTCGTCTTCGCGCAAAGCACGCGGAGATGATGATGGAGAGTTTATTTATCGATCGCAAGTCGCTTGGGCTGCACAATCAAACTGTCCGGGCCCATCTGGTCTCATAAAGAGAGGTATCGGATTTGAAGCAACATGCAATCTCGGCATGTCGTGGCTTGGACTGACACTCGCAGGCAATCGGTGTGGCTTAAGCAGCGTATGCGCTTGTACGTGTTTACTCGCCAGCATCCGAAATGCACCTCAACCAATGAAACAACTATAGCAATGAAGACCCCTATTGGATTCTTGGACTCGTGGACTTGCCGGTTCGGAGCTGAAGCCTTGGTTTCTCCTCTGGGCTCCGACTGTCATACCTCACGCATCATGCAGTCCAGGTGGATGGTTTAGACTCGGCACAGCTGGACACGTCTCCAGTCTTGGAATCTTTTCCGCCAGCCAGGCACTTATACCGATCGTGTGTCGCAGCGCAGATGCACGGAAAAGCCTTTCAGGAAGGAATCCTGTTTTGTGATGAAGACGGCCGCCGGCTTCTCAAAGGGCGCTCCTTTCGGCCATATCCCTGACTCTTTGCCCCGCGGATGTTCGGCAACGGTAATTGGGTTTTGCACGAACGCTGTAAGGCCAAATCCGCTTGGATCGCGCCGGCATCGAGCGCATCATGTCATGTGACTTGCCACCCAATCTTAGTCCGCTACATTGCTTCAGGAGCTGCTTAGGTTAGCATGATGAAAGACACACCTTTCCACATTTCTTACTGCACTGCTTCATGATGGTAGCTTCACGTACTTTTCGTACGCCCAATTCAATACATGGCAAGGTACTTGGGCATGCCATCTCCTGTTGGAGGCTCGGCATGCTCCGTGCGCCCAGACTCCATCGCGCCTCATGGGGAGCATGTCGCCGGTCTTTTGACGTGTGTATCCGCACTTGCGAGCCCGCGCTCTCCACACAGACACAAACTTCCTTTGCGCTCGAGTAGCTACTCCTTGCCCCAGCCCGACTCGTTCTCATTATCTCATCTTCTCGGGTGACGATCCAAAACGATCGGGTGTGTCCACGCTGTATGGGCAGAAACGACTGTGGAACCTGTCGCTTGCGGGTGTGTTTCTCATGTTTCGGTCCAGAACGGACCGTATGACCACAGGCCAATAGATGCAAAGCCGCAATTTGAAGCTCAAGCTCCGAGACTCAATGTCATTCGGTGGCTTACAGTGGGTTTCGCTTTCTTAACATCTGGACTGGGCAGTGCAAAGTGCTGCTTGGACATTGTTCAAGCCAGCCAAATCGGGTTTCTTCCACCGGCAGCGCATGTCAGGATCAACGTCTCCTAACTGAGCGCGAGTTCTGGGCTGCTTGAAAGCATTCGGGGAATCAAGATCTCTGGCCGGTTGAGTCGAATCGCAGCAGCAGATGTCGAGGCATTTCCCCCTCCGGTGTCTCCGAGCACTCCTTTTGGCAACGTGGGCGTCTTGGTGTGAAGCTACCACCGGACGGGTTGTGAGTTGCAGTCGGACTCAGTTCTGCTGCCCTCTGTTGCTTGCAAGTCTGGCTCAAGCAGGAGTAAGAACTGGAAACTTCTATTCTTGCAGTGGATATACTGTGATATACTAGCAGATTTTTCTTGCCTCGATCCTGTGAGAAGACTACGTACGCCAACCGCTGGCCTGCCCGTTGCATCCATGGATTTCGCTGACATTGAGGAGGCCGCCGAGCTCAAAGTTGCAAAGAGAGTCTGGGAGATCTCTGGAGCATTACCAGGTGTTGCCTCATCGCCGCCCGAGGGGAGCCGTTTATGAGGTGCCTTGACATGCTGTGTTGCACTGTCCGATGCAAATCCGGAGGGTCAGCAAAGCCACAGCCGCAGGTGACATCAGCCAGCGAGTGGATCCTGAAGAGCCTCAAGCCTTTACTGTCTGATGGGGCTTTGTGCTGCGTGCGAGTCGCAGTCTGACCACTCTTGATTCCAGGATGGGCACTCGGATCCGGGAGCCGGCGATTATCTGGGGACAGCTGAAGTTCACATACGGCCATCTCTTCATTGTCTTTTGTGGGCTTTTTGCCGCTTGCCAGCACCGGCCGCGTGGGAGTCTTTCGGTCCTCCCTCCCTTGTGTTTTGAGGTGCTCTCCTCCACGATGTACATGCTCTACAGCGCCGACTCCCAGAGCCGGAAGATCAAGAGCGCCTCGGCGCGCCACATCCTCATGCAGTCCGAGGCCGGCGCAGCTTGAGAGAAATATGTGAGCCCCCTTAGGTCCTTCTTTTGTAGCCAGCCTGCCTCATGCGACGTGAGGCTGACATCCTCCAAGCAAAAGCTCGAATTGAAGGAGGTGAAAGCTTCTCCCGTGTTGCACGAGCACTGAGCCAGCGCCCGGTTGGCATCGGTAGTCAGCCTCTCTCTCAAGAATCTGCCGTCCCTGCCAGTTGATCATGACAGGTCACAGCATGCGATGTCTTTCAGGTGCAAGTCGGCTGTAGACGGAGGGGACCTTGGCGTCTTCCAACCTGGAGAACTTCATCCATCTTTCGACCGACCCTTGGCCCAACTATGTCTGAAGCACGTCTCGGGCTCGTGTGTGTGTGTGTACTCTGTCATGACACGCTCGAAAACCCGATGCCAGGAGTTGTGTTCAACCGCTCCAATCCCATCGGCCAAGTGCTTGGCCCTGTGAAGACAAAGTTTGGTGCCTTGCCGAAGTTAGCTGGCCTGGTGATATGTCAAGCCGGAAGATGCACTCCGTGCGACTGTGCTTTCATCCCACAAGGCTGGCACCTCTTCCGTGTGGAGTACCGCACAGGCTTCAATGAGAGCAACGATTCATTCGACGAGCCGCTCGGCGATGGACCGTTGGTGCAGAGTGTGAAGGGAGGACTTCAGAGGTGACTGTGCCGCCTTTGTACTGAGTTCGAAGAAGCAGAACTGAGAGATGGAGGTTTGGACTGAGCAATCTCGTGCTGAGATGGGCAACGACAAATTATGCAGTTGTGGTGAACATGGCCTGACTGCATAAGCATAAGTTGCAGAAGGGCCAATGCACTTGCTGCTGGAAGGCGGCCTGTATCATGTGCGAATTGTCAGGCGCGCATCAGCCATGGAGGGGTTGCTGGTCGATGCTCTCATCGTCAGACTTGAAAAAAATCTAAAATATGTTGTCCGAGTTTCAGACAAATCGACCCCGCCTCCACCAGAAGCAGCTTGTAAGCCTTCCATGTCCAGAAAAACAGTTTACACTTCAACATGTTGAGACTGCTTGTGGTCTTTTCCGAAAACCGGGTAGCGCAATCTGTTGAGGAAGGCACTTGAGCTGGGGCGGTGCGTCCACATCTATCAAAGTGTGCTCGACTTTGCCCTGGCATAAGTAATAAGGCATCAGGTATGGCTTTTACATTGACCAGCAGGACGCAAGGTAGCTTTCCGGCTTATGGTTTCGAATTTGAAGCCGGTTTCATGTTGCATGTGAGGCTCGACATGAGCCGAAGTTTCGTTGGTTGTTTGAATTCCTTCCGGTCCGGACACCCAAAGCGCTACGGAGCGAGACCGGAGATCCGTCAGAAGCGAGGTGTATGGGGTCTTGGAAAGAAGTCTTTAGTCACGTTCCTTAGATGTATCTCTGTGAGACTTTGCCATCATCATCCCTTATTCAAGCAGGAACCTCCGAAATACTCTGCTGCCTCGGCCCCCAGCCCCTCCTTCAATAAGATACTCACCGACGTGATCTGCTGCATTGGTGTCTGACACCGCTGGAAAAAAGATCGTGCTTGTTCATAATGTCTTTGCCAACCGACGATGAGCAGTGATAGGCACTTCGTGCGCTGTCTAAGAGGTCTTAGATGAACCTCGAGTCGTTCGTTAGATGTTGACAGACTTGCTAGCCGTGAAGTTCAGCTGAACACGGGGGTCCAACTAGAGAAAAAGTAAGGTTCACGCGCGAGCAGGCGAGGCAAAATGCACGATGAAGTCTCCGCTGCAGGTACATAGCAAGGCATGAGAAAATAAGGATGTTCAGTATCGAAGTCTGCGCGATACTCTTTGGCGCAAGTGCTGCATCCTGATTTCAATTTGAAGCATCTGCTCCAGACCGTCTTCGAGGCTTCGTCCCTGGAGTACTACACGCTTTCCTGAACCCCTAATCTTGATCTTTTGCAAGCTGAAATTGGGTGTGCACGATGCCGTCTCCAAAACTTTTTTGTCGGTCTGTACTTGATTCATACAACCCCCAAGCCGGCGAGGTTCCAAGCAGTGTCGATGCCGGGTGTGATGAGATGCTGAGGACTGGTGGTAATTAGTTGTGCTGGAGTTTGATGTGTCTTTGACGGAAAGCGTTGAAAACCTCAAGTGTCGCAGTGCGCAGGTGTGGGGATTTCTTATACGATTCGGTGTTTGCCCAATGCTTAAGTGGCTTCGATAAATGGCCGACTGCGCTTCGACATGTGTTAACCTATCACTTGAGCTGTCAGACAGTGAGGTTCGAAGGATTGGAGTGGTGGACGGTGTGGACATTGGGTTCGGGACTCAGCGCCGGACGCATCATCCAAACCCAGAAGCCAGTGTCAAGCCGTTCGCCAGGCTCGGCCTGTTCACCAGACGGGCAGTGGCCAAGGGCATGTTCCTGGGAGAGTACGTTGGAGTCATGCCCCCTTCCGAGTGTGCACGGTCATGGGGTGCTGCAGCTTGAGTACCCATCGCTGATCGGAATCGCCGTCTTTCAGGACACGCCGCACGTGTGAGGAAGACGGCGTGCCAGCGCCTCAGAAGTTCACGCCAAAACACCAAACACACAAGAAGATGTCCATCATTCCGAGGTATGGCTTCTCTCTGCCAGTTGTGGATCCCGACCTCGTCGTCGATGCGAAAAAGTTCGGCAATTTATGTAGGCTTATAAACCACAGTGACCTGTCAGCTTTGGAAAATCGCCTGTTGCGATCTTCGAGGGCTGTCACGAGATTTGTTGCTTGCTAGCGGCTTGTCGAGGTGATGATGATTGGAACGCTGAGCTGATGTCTGTTCACCACGAGGGCTTGCTTCACGTGATGTGCCACTCGGCCGAAACCAAAACAAAACCCCATAGACCGGGCCCCTCCGGGTCCCCCCGAGTTTCAGCGCGAAGGCTCGAAGGGTCTGCTCTGCAGGCCGGGCGACGCGTGATTTGATGCCCGAGGAGCAGGCGGGGAGAGAAGGAGAAGAGAGAGCAGCGCTTTCAGCGAAGAGCTTTCGAGAGACTGAGAGAGCGACGAGGTCTTCATCCACTACGGCAAGCGCTACTGGATGCCCGAGGCTAGAAGACGTGTTCGGCTCGGACGCGCTCTCGATACATGAGAACAAGATCTACCAGCTTCTGCAGCTCATTGCTACTCCCACCTGTTCTGATGCTTCGTCATTCGAGTGCTCATCAGGGTGTCATCAGCTTGACGTGCTGGAGATGAGTTCTCGCAAGAGCTACTGACGAGCCCGTCCAGAAGCAGACCAGTCGAACTGCGACAATCGACGCCTTCGGATAGCTGCAATCTTGGAAGACTCTCGGGTGGCAAGTGTCCGACGGAGCATCTTCTGCTGCAACAGAGGTAAAAGAGAGGCTTCTCCTTTCTCTATCAAAGTGGCATGGGAGATAAGACCCTTCTCGGCTGCATGCCCCTGATATCAAGAGCACGCAACCCTGCATTCTGGCTCTGAAGTGCAGCTCATGAGGCACAATCAGCTCGTGAGAAGCCCATGCAGACACATTGGGATCAGCAGCTGAACCAGGCTTCCCAGGCTAGCTGAACAGTCACCCAACCCATCTCAGGACACGGAACCGGGTCGAAGCCTGATGGAACGGTAGTCTCAGTGACTGCTGCCGGCCATGCTGGGCCAGAAGCGCCCCTATGATCCAGGAGGCTGAGACGCGTTTGGGAAGCATGCCTCGAACCAACGGCGCACCTCAGACCTCTGGAGCGGGACTGAAACGGAGGATCTTCGAACTGAAGCCGGCACAAGCGCCAGGGGCAATGTCATGCGACAGAACATCATGGGATCCAGTCTCCTTGAAATCACACTCGCGCCTCAAGTCACGCAGGCACACGTCCCCTCGAGACTCACAAGAACAAGACGCCTGTTGACAACTAACAGGAAATGCAAGGCGAGTGCTAGCAGACACCTGCACAGCTTGACCAGAAATCGATAAACGATTTCAATGCTTGAAGAAAGAAACTCTGCCGATCACGAGCCCGTCACTCGCATGATCCCTGTGACAGGTGCAACTGCATGGCTTAGGAGATAGCGTCCGTGAATGACGGAGATCATCGACTATAGACCATAGATTTCCTCGAACCGGCTCTTCCGATAACGGATGTGGTGCCCTGCAGCACAGGTTATGGATCTTATGGTGGCTGCAGTGGATGGCACGAAGGTGGCTCTACTTCTTCAGGCGCGAGTTCATGCTTATCCCGGGCAATCCTTGTCATGTACCTGTAGTGCCCTCCCAACCCCGGCGTCCTCGACAATCGACGGGTGGGAGCCATGTCGGCTTTTCTTTTGTCACGAGCCCTTAGTAGGTTCGGTTCAAACGGCAGCTGCAGCGAAAAAGACAAAGGAATTTGTGAGTTGAAGACATTTGCAGCATGCGGGAAGCTTTGTTTCCAACTCCAGCCTGAGGAGTCCCTGTCAGTTGATGTTGTGTAAGGGTGTGTACAGCCTTTGAACGGTACAGCATGACAGACCTCCCAATCTGCTCAGCCAGAGGTGAGAAGAAAGCCAGAGCAGAGCCTGCGTCTATGACTCCTGAGGAGGAGCGGTCTGAGAGCTGCCGCATAGACATGTTGGAACTTGAGGTGAGATTTGCCTTTCTGGGCTTTGTGTGACCTTGAGCAGGAAGAGTTCTTCCGGCTGACGGGCATCAAGCTCGAAACTCAGCAACGGGACGGGACGGGACGGGTGCACACACTGGTGCTGCAGGCCAGAGCGATGGCAGGAACAGGTCGAAGAAGTTGCGAGCCAATGGCTCAAAGTGACGGAGTGCAAAGAAGTACAGAGACTAAGATTGAATCAGAGGAGCCATTCTCCCAAGTTGTTCAATGCCTCTGAGGCCAGCAGCCTGCAAGAGCCGAGCAGCGGCCCTAAGTCGAATTCGGGCTCTGCCGTGTCTGACCTGGAGCCCAAGGGTGGCTTCGTTTCCTCCCCAGGCAGTGCAGGCTCGCTACAGCTTCGGTAGACGTGGCCTCTTTTTTGCGTGCCTTCTGACTCCTTCAGGCACCTCAGGGCGTATCAGGCCTACCTGCGCCGGCCCCAGTGACCCCGCCCGGGCTTGAGGGATCTCGAGACCACAATAAGCCAGAGTCGTACAGTCGTACAGCCGGGTACCTAGTGACCTAGTGTTCGGGGGTGGGGGCTTGCAACATGGAACGAGGAGACCCCAATGCCAACCACTTAACAGCACATTGGGTGGTTGTCGGGCCAATGGCCTAAGGGTCGCGCAGAAGACTCCTGAGCCTGCCGAAAGAAAAGAGAGAGAAAATCTGCGGAAAGAAGGGGAAACCGAGAAGAGAGTTTGAGGCCGCCTCCGAATCGCCTTGCCCCATGCCGATGCCCTCGCTCCCAACACAGCCGGATGCCTCAGTCGATTTCAAGATTTCATGTGTGCCCGAACGAGCCCAATGAGCGTCACATGAGTTTCAATGAGTGTCTGGGATGATGTGACAGCGCAGGCAGGCGCAGGCCTTGGGCATGGCTTCCATGCCTTCGGCTCCCGGACTTCAGGCATCGGCTTGGGCTTCCCAGGCTCTTGGACTCTAGGGATAGGAGGGATATGAGTGGGCCAGGAGTCCTTTGCATCCAATCGGCCGCGCGACGCTCTGTTCAGAGTCCCTGTTCTCTGGGTGCCGATCTTGGGAGTAAATCCGAGGTCTGTTTTTGCAGGGCCTTCGGCTTCACCTGCGCCTTTTCTGCACTCTCCGAGCATTTCAAACTAGTCATGTAAGCCTGATCGTAGATCCTCAGGTCAATGAGATTGGAATGGCACAGCAGATGCTTCTAGGCTCGCTCGCTCGTTTGGTCGCTCACTTTCAGTGAGTAGCTGTCCTTGGAATATAAGGCCAGATGATGCAACAGCAGATGATGATGCAGATGCCGCTCGGATAAGTAGACGCACGTGTGAACTGTCGAAGACCCTCGGGCATGCGCGCTGAGCCGACAAATTCAGCTGACAGGATGTCGCAGTCAGGCTTCGGCGACTTCGGTCAACCTCAAGAAGAAATCAGGGAGGAGGACATGCTACAATCACGATGCTTCATCGCTTTCTCCTCACCCATTGCCAAAACCAAGGACCCGCTCAACCCTGACAACGATCCGAACAGGCGAGGAGCGAGGGAGGTGTGTTTTGTCGTCTCCGAAGGAATCTCTCTTTTGACAGCGTCTCACTGACATGAGGTTCTCAGGACGGATCAAAGGCTTCTATGAAATCGCATCCGGTGGAGGATATGGTTTCATTGCACCTCATCTGCACATGGTAGCACAAGTCCGCTTCTGAACTTGGTGCGCCTGCGTCACCTGTATAGCTGGCACGGCAACACGGAAACCTCAGCATGGTGTACCTGTGCCCATGGATCACATGGAGAACTCAGGATTGTGAAGCTGCTCGGATTAGGTATGGGCGTGTCTGCGACTTAGAGATCGGCATGTGCGGGCAAGCAGCGGTCACGTAGCATTGGACGATCTTTTGGCTCAGGACGTCTACCTGCACTCGAGGCACCATTCCCAGAACCTACGAGGGAGTTCACGGCATGGCGGGGTGTTTCGTTCTGCGTCCGGATTCAAAGGCAGATGGGCGATGCGAAAGTGGGTGAGCTGGTTGCAGCCTCAAGATGCTCTACGGTACCGTATGCACCTTCTCTTCGGCATTCCGCGGATTTTTCCGGTCGCCCTTGTGCCTAGATCAGCTTCACCATCGTCCGGAATGCAAAGGGGGAGCCGCAGGCCGCATACTCGTGCCATTGGCCGACTATGACTCTATGACGTTGCAGAGTCGAGCCGTTCATATGCCGAAAGCCACGGGACGCTTCCTGCAGGCAAGGAATGTCATGCGCGCGGAGGAAGCCCTCGCTCTGAAATCCAAAATCCAAGCGCGAGAAAGTTCGGCTCCCGGCAAACCTCCAGAAACTCGTAGCTGCGGAGCTTCAGCAAGGCCGAGAAACGGACGGTAACATGCAACATGCAGCAAGGACGAGAACAGGAGCAGAAGAAGCAGAAGCACCAGATGCGCATACCTCAGAGACTGCCAGCTTCACGGCTTGTTTTGCGGTATATGACAAGTCGTGAGCTGATATATTCACGACAAGCTGTCCCCTCTCAAAGTTGGGCCAGTCAGAACATCTGAACTTGAGTCGGTTCGTTCAGAATTGGCACAGGCTTGAGAAGGTGACAGTTGCAGAAAAGAGGACTGGTGCACATGCCTCAGAGCTTCCAAAAAGCCACGACACAGAGATTGCACTCCACATGTCTGGCCTTCAGGTCATGACAGAGGAGGAGGCCAACTTGGATCTTGTTGGGAATACCAGACCTCCTTTCTCCGGGCATAATGGAAGAATCTTCCGCATCGTTTACGGGAGCACTTCTGCATGTAACAAATCTGTGTGCTGGCTTCTCAGGCAAAGAGATTCCAGGCTTCGCTGCGGAAAAACAGACAGTAGCCTTCGACGTGAGGCTTCTTCCCCGGGTTCACCTTTCTAATGTCCTGCAATGAAATGGATCCTTCGGCACTACGGTGCCTCCAAGTTAGGCAGCCGCAAGTTCAAAAGAGAAGTCTGAGCAAGGTGACGATTCAAAGATGGTATTTGGAACATGGCGATTGCAGGATGTGCCGTTTAGTTCTCGTTCCCATCGCGTGCTCGCGCCATCAAAGACTTCGTGAGGCTCAGGTGCGAGAAGCTCAAAAATGCATGCAGGGGCCTGCTCTTCTGAACGTTTAAACTGGTCAGTCAACTGCAAGTACTGTCGAGCCTGGGCTGTGCTTCAACCAGATGCGCAGATCAAGGAAAGAGTCTGGGTAGCGTTGAGCGTTGCCGAGCATGCCTTCCGTGGGTGGGTACTGTACCTTTTGTGTGAGACCTGAGATGGCTTTCAATAACTCGTCCAGCGTTTGCTTTCGCAACTGCTGCCTAATAACTCGTAGCAGGCACCCAGGGCTGCATGGCTCGCCATGGGGCGAGAACCTCTGCCGATCTCCGCTTCCTGAGTCTGAGATGAGCGACGAAGAAGAGGAGGTCAAGGCAGCCAACATTGCGCGCAAGCGATTCGACGGTTGTAATGGGACGACTTGCAGGTGAGAGTCGGAAACCCGGATCTTGTGTTCAGGATGCCGCAGGGTCCAGACTATTGCGAGGCAGCTCGGAGCTTGGGACTGGACGCCCGCGTCGAACACTTGTTGCATTTCTTTTCTTGTGCTTCTGACGCAGTGAAGCCCGGTTTTCCCGAAGATGCAGGGCACGCGACGTGTCTCGCACGTCGTGGTGCTGCTGTCGCGACTTGAGGTGTACATGGGTTGACACCAGAGCAGCGGCAGTCACGTCGGCTCAACGATGCTTTAGCGTCAATGCAGAGCCCCTTGGCAAGACATCGCCCTTGGATTGGCAGATTTGGGTGAATTGTCGATCATGGCATTCCGAAAGGTGCTGGAGAAATTCTGAACTGGTGTCAGCGGCACTTTGGTTGCAGCTTTGTTTCAGACCTATCGGGGACAGCTCCTCTTACACAGACTTCATGCAGGCGGCAGCCACAGTTCGGCGCTGTGCACCTGGTCACTGCGCTCCACCGCGTCGCCAAGTCGCCCGACGGTGCGGAGGTGCGCGGACAGAGTCACCACCTCGCACATGTGTTGAGTCCGTGTTGGGCGGATGGGCACACGTTAACCATGGTCGCTGAGCCCAATTTCGGAGCTAGCCTCTTAATTCTTGATCATCTGTACCGCACAGCCTGACGACTCTCGCAACCAGCAGCATGCGCCACTTGTGCCCTCGATGAGCAGAGTCTGACCGAAGACTGCAGGTCGTGTAAACACAGAGCTTCCAGAAGCTATTGACGGATGCCACAGGCTCAGGCTTTGTGGCAAGAAGTGACTCAGGAAAGAGAGGGTCTATCTGACTTGTTCTAGGCTGTAGGTTCAGAAGACTCCGAGGTGCTTCACCTGGTCGCGTCACCCACAGAGCAAACCGGAGAGGCGCTGCATCGTTTGATGTCGTGCTCCTCCTAGATTGGATGTTGGGCACAGGCAGAGATGCCTCCAGCGTCGGGATCCCAAGAATATTCTCGAGGGGACGTTCCCGCAGGCAGAGGCGGCAAATCCAGGTTGATGCAAGATGATGCATGCCAGGTCCCCGCAGCACTTGTCCAACGGTGCATGGGCTTCGGCGGTCTTGGCCGTGCAGCGTGAACCGACCTGGAATGCCACATCTGTATTGAGCTAAGACAAGCGGCCATGATCAGGAAGGTTCAGGACAGTTGCGGGCAGAGCATGAAGAGGTCGCTTCAGTCCAGCGCTAGCAAGACCTAGATCCCCAGAACATGTCCGGATCTAAGCAGCTTTCGGGCAGAGGAGCAGCATTATGGCAGAGTCTGCTGCGCTGTTAGCTAGCATTTGACAGGTCAAACACAGCACGAGCAATGGCCGTTTGCGATCTGCCTTGTCTTTGCCTTAGGATACTGTCAGGCCCAGGATTTCCAAAGTCAGAGTTGTGTGCCAAACTTCGACAACAAAGCATCCATGTGCGGACGCGGAGATGTACACAGTTTTACAATCGCTGTCGTTGTTGTCGCGGTGGGTGTTGATCCGCTGAGGCATGCCTTCGACTGGAGCTACATCATGAGGGGCGATGCGACAGGTGCATGTCTTGGACTCCCAACTATGTTCCACCCTTCCTATACAATTCCTGCAGGTTGTACATCCTGGGCCGCACCCTGACTGCATGCCAGACCAATTGAGCTTCCTGCTGCTGTCTCCAGCGTGACAGTGCGAGGAAGAACTTCGAAGACTAGCGTCCACAGTGAAGTCGCGAAGTCGTGGCAGTGCTCAAGAGACGGAGTCGTCCGTTCAGATGCTTTAATAAGCTCGAACTATCTCGAACCGACAGGACGTCGCGTACGCATGGGGAAAGATCTTTGATCTGCGACGGGGCGGGAAAACGCAACGGGGAGAGTTGTTGAGCCTCTCTTTTGTTTTGGGGGGTCGGGGGCAGCCACCCAAGGTTTGGGTTGGAAGGTCTCCTCCCAGAGTGTATGGAACCGTGAAATCCGTGAAAGCTCCATTGTGCTGAATTTGTCCAAAACTTGACTTGGGCGCTCTGCCTCCAGAGAGGTTCAGGAGCCAGGAGTGGGGGATAGTGGGGGAGAAGGCCGGAGGCAGGCCTTGGCGTTCCAACTGACGACCTGCAGGAAGGCCGATGCAAGTTATCGCCCTGTCACACTTGAGTCATGCACACAATGAAAGGCAGCAACTGTCAAACACGGCGCAGGAGCCGGGTTCTTATCATCATATTATCCGCGAATGTTGGGGCTGGCCTTCCTGCTCCATGGCCTCAGGCTTGGCGTCATGAACCTGAGAGACCAGGCCCTGATGCTCGCAGTCTGCGGACAACTGCAAAGAAAGGCTGGACAGCAGTGCCTCCATGTCTAACGCTTTCGTGTGTGAGATATCGTGCACAGGTAGGTCACTGTGACGTGCAGGCCGTCCGTGACAAAAAGAAAAGCCACGAAAAGATCCTTCCTGGCACTGTCAGGAGCTCGTCAACACGGGGTAGGCCTTTGCCAAGCCGGGGCTATGCTGCCGGCCTCTGATGGATGCCACCAGGACAGCGGGTCTGTTTAGTGGGTATCTTCAGGCTGCTCAACGTCTTTTCTCCTCTTCTTCCTTCTCTGGAGGGTTTGCGAAACCGGGCTGCTACATGCAGTGTTCTGCCACTAATCAGTCACTAGTCATGGTCAAGCTTGGCTCGAGAAGCAGTGATAAATGGCCTTCAATTGCATATTGCTCTTGAGAGGACAGAAGCTTCGCGCAAGGTGGCCAGGCCAGGTACTGAGATACTGCAAGTGCTTTGCCAGCACGGCCAAAAAAGATCCTTGAACTTGAGCCTTTGGCAGGTACACAGCCCGAGATTCGGCCAACAGCGCCTGAACTCTCGCAGTGCCCATGCTGGTAAGTGCGCCATTCATGAAAGTGCTCGGCGCACAGAGGCTTTGGAGTGCAGAGTTTGTCTCTTTCAGGCGCTTTCTTGTACATGATGTGCATGTCTGGAAGGCAGATCCGAATCCATGAGGGCGACACGCAGGCGAGGGCAGTGGAAAAAGTCCAAGCTTGTGGACCTCGTGGTGTGAGTCACGTGTTGCGGTATGTTGCGGTGCTTTGCAGGCTATCTCCAACACAGCCCGAGCTCTTGCCACACTCCTGCTTCGCGATGAGGCACCAACCAAGCGTGTGTGTGTGTGTGCGCCATGATGTATGCTAGCTTAGCTGATTCCAGGCATCGACGTCCGCTGCATCTTCCGCAGTTCCCCCCTCAGCTTGTCCACGGCACCGAGTGTTCTTTTGATGATGACATACTGGCAGGCGCTTTTGCGGATGCCTGAGTTCGACGAGCGAGAGCCCCGGCGCATGGTTCCCATCGGCGCTGATCCGAGCTAAATTGAGCAAAGGCAGGGTTGTGCGACCATGGCCTTTGCTTTCGCCGCCTCGGAGATCTGGCGCCAGCAGCCTCAGGACAGAGCGGTGCAAAGTGGGACATGTCCATGACACTGCTACAGGCCAGCCGCTGCTCAATGCTTCGGTGTCACAGTGCATCTCTGACCCACACTCAGACAAGATCAGAAAGCTGGCTCCACATTACATTACTGAATCGAGATTTTTCGTCAACCTGCTGGCTCATCGCGTGCCCCGCAGTTGCGTGTTGGCCCTGGCTTTCGGGCATCGCATTTGTGGAGCCAAACTTCTGTCGCCAACAGCAGCAGGTCATCTCCTGGACACATTGGCGGCATCGGTTGAGCGCAACCGTGGCTCTTGGGATGACTTGTGAAGCAGTTTCACTTGCCAGAAAGACTGACAGATTCATTTGCCAATCTGCATGGCTGGAAAAGTCCAAGTTGGGTGGACTGGGGGGGGGGGGGGGGGGGGGNNGGGACGGCCCGAAAATGTGTGCAGTCCCGAATCAAACGCAGCCTTGCATTCCAAGACATGTGAGCCAAAGTCTGTTCTGCTACTCCATACAACCCTGTCACAGTAAGTTTGCAAAATCAAGCCCGACAACAGTTCCTTCAGCGGGGTTTGTAAGTTTCTTCCCGGCCATGGCCGCTTCTCCACAGGCCACGGCTCCACATGGAGTGTCAGAATCGACATCGCGATTCTCAGAAGCTCAGGCCCCCCGTGCCGAATCAGCGCGATTGTCGAATGGTGGTGCAGGCAAGGATTATTGTGAGCTCTGGCAGAGGTAGCTTGACGCTGCAGAGCATGAGTGCAGGTTTGCACGCGTCACAAGAGTGTTTGTGAGCAACTGCAGCAGGTCGAGAGAAAGATGCGAGTTCCGCGCACGGGAGAGAATACATTCGCTTTGAAGTCGTTGACTTTCACTGCAAGGCTGGGTGACATGGTGTTTTGATTTCCTGGTTTGCTAGTTTGAAGCCGTTGCTGAGGCACTTTCAAAGGTCGTGCCGGCGCGGCACAGAGACGTCAAAGTCTACATGTACTCTGGTGCCCTAGCATATGGAGCAAACCAGGACCGGACCTAAGTTGCGAGTTGTTTATCTGCATTCGTGACTCGCTTGAAGCCTCATGTCAGGAGGTGATGTTGCTCCCAGATGAAATAGCTGCTGCCGGCTGCCCAAATGCCAAGCTCGTCCCAGATTGGTCGACTGAACAGGTGTGACCCGTGAGCCAGTAGTGAGCCGTCATTTTTTCATAGTTTTGCTGATACCTGTCGCCTTGCTGGATGCAGGTTCTGCCATGGGCGTGCCGGCCGTCGAAAAACATAGTCGTGAAGCGCGTTTACTGCGAAATGGAGGGCATGAAGCTGGGGCCCCGCTCCCTTTGCGGCCGAATGCTGGCCGAACTGAAAAGCTTTGACGGCAAAGGCTATGAGCTCCTGGCAGGCTGTCGTTAGACCGATTGGCACTTGAGATGAAAGTATGCAATCAAGCAAAGTTATCCCTTTTCGTAGGCGGCGAGCTCGAGTTCGTCATGGCTAAATGCACTTTGATAGCATTCTATGCTAGGTGTTTCTTTCACATGCCTCCGGGGCGCCTGCTTAGGCAAAGATGGATCCGGCGAAGTCTGGGAACCGATGTTCAACGGCCCTGAAATCTTCACTACCCTCCAGACACTCAGCTGAAAGCTGTGTTGAAAAAGAGCTGTTTGCAGAGCAGTGAGGTGCACAACATGTTCATCGTGTGTGTTTATGTGTCTCCTTTCGAGTCTGTTGTTTAGCAGCATCGCCGGACCAAGGTCATGCAAAGCCATCGATTTCTGCTACGACATGGAAAGGCACATGGAGTCCGTGGGGGTGGATATCCTCACGATGCCTCTTACCTGACGGAGTGGTTTGGGGTCCGGGTGTTGAAGCCCTAGCCTGATGTACTGGCCATCCACCAGCGAAGGAACACCGAATACGGCAAAGGCCAGCTCGAGATCACGTTCGCACCAAAGTTTGGCATTGAGGCTCCCGACATGACTGCTACCTTCCGAACGGGGACAAAAGAGCAACCTGACTCTTACCATCTTTGTGCGAGCACTCGCAGTTAACTCGCACCCCGGGTCAGCATGTGACCCAAAATTGGCTGCCTGTGTTGACTGAGACTGAGGATGGCCCAAGACCTCGGCCTTCGTGCGACGTTCATGGCCAAACCTTTCGGAGTGGCGCACTTAGCGCTCTTTGCACTCCCGCCTCGCAAGGACAGTGCTGTGCAAATTGGTTTGACAGAGGTCAGCGGAGTCGGGAATGGTGGACACATGAACTTCTCAATCTGGATGCCTGGTGGTGTCAGAGGCAGCGATCCAAATGCATCTCTTCTGCACAAGAACACAGAGAAGATAATTCGCGCTGCGTCAGTAGCAGTGCCCGTAAACAAGACTTGAAGATGTCACTGAGGATGTCGTTTCGAGGGTCACCTCGGGGAAGCTGAATGCTTTCCACTCCTCTGAAGATGCCAAAGGGTTGTCGCCGGCGGCACGATCGTTTTTGGTATCTTGATTGTATCGCACGGGAAGCGAAAGCTGCTTGTTGTGGACATTGTCCTGTCGGAAGCTGCGCCAAGAAGTTTTGGTGAACGGAGGTCCAAGGCGGCAAACCGCACATGAAATAAAGTATCTTCGCGCGACGGCCACTGCGCCGTACTTGTTTTTTGCATGATGCCTGCCTTTCAATTGTCACGCCTGCGCCCATTGGCGTGCTCTGCCCCTGCTGTGCGAACATACTTGTATTTTTCCAGATGTGTTTTTGCTTTAAAAGGGTGTTATCCGGTGTAACTAAGCTCTGCCGCCAGCTTTTCCGAAGTTTGCACCAAGGCAGGCATTCTGGCCCATGCCCCAGCGCTGGACTCTTGGCTGATGCATGTTTTGGGCGGCGTTTTGGGCATGTTAGATGCCAGCATTCAGAGAGTGTTGGGGGAAACAGGAATTCGGGCAGTGCAGGAAGCGCTTTGCTCGCCCACGCCGCCCTGTTACTGCCGTCACGGCAACTGGGCGCCCACCGTGGCGAACTGGGGTTTCGACGATCGAACTGCCTGTGTGCGAGTGAAAGCTGACCGGCGGGGCCCACAAGGGAGCTGCTACATGGAGCTGCTCGCCCTTGAAGCTGATTCCACAAGTGCAGTGGCATTGAGAAGCAATCGCTTTTGCTTGAGCCTTGTCCTACTCAGGCTGCGAATGCCTGAAGCCCAGCATGGGTAGATCAGGCTCGAAGGAGCTGTGCCTGCCCATGCAAATCAGGCCTTCTGCGGCAGCAAACCCGTATTTGGCTTTGACCTCAGTTGATTTGTTCCTTTCTTTGCGATGCTGCAGAAGTTTCCTTGGGCCCGCTTGATGTTTGTACTTGTGTGTTTTTCACGAAGCTGCAGGTACTCGCAGGTCTTGTGGCCAGCGGTTTGGATGGGCTTCAGCAGGGTTTGGACCTGCCTCCTGAACGTCAGACGAAGGCTTGCCGAGCAGATGTTCCCTGCTTTTTTCTCACTGCAGCCAACCAGCTGCTAGCTGCTAGAGCGATCGATGGTTGAACAAGCCCACAACAACGGGAAGTTGCTGCCGGGATTGCCTCCAGAACAAGACCCCTCGAACCCTGGTCGATCCTGGCCTGCGCGTGTTGATGCTTGCACCTCCCAACAAGCCGTCAAGCTCTCGGCCGAAGCAATCTAATGGCGGGGCTTGTGCAAGTCGTGAAGTTTTTGGGGATCGCGGGTCCTGTGCAAGAACGCTCTTCTGCGAGTGTTCGAGCATCTTGAGCCTCGAGCCTGCAGACGCCTGTTCAGTGCGATCGGCCAGGCAGACGGCGCTGCGGCGCTGCCTACCGCCTTGGATGAAGCCTTGCGAGCCTTCGAAGCTGACAGCTACCTGGTCCCCCGGCAGCACAAAGTTCTTGCAACATGGGCCCGCATACGGGTGAACAGCCAAAAGCTCGAAAGGTTTCTAAGCTTGGCCAGCGCTTTGTGCGATGGCTGCTCGGTAGCATGCGGATTTTGGTGGGCTCAGATTCTCGTCCTTGTGACTCGACTTCTGTCCTGGAGTCCTGGAACCCAGTCCAGGTACGTGGATGTGAAGCGTGCTGAGCTAAAGTTTATCGAGGTCGAAGCATCATCCATGCAGTGTTGATGGGAAGAAGCTGCTGCCACAGATAACATTGCCATTTCACAGGAACGCCTGAAGGGTACTTCAAGCACGGACGAGGACGGCCAGCCATCCATCAGTATCAGCATCTTTCTTGTAATCTGTAACTTTGTAAATTTGATTGCTCCGGCTCGTGCTCCACCGAACCACCACAGAAACAGACCGCCGCTTCCGAACAGAATGTCGTAAGACACCCATGTTGCAGGACGTCAGTGCTGCTTGGCAGGCACTGTATTTCGAATTCGTTTGAGAGGCGATTTTTGTTTAGACCTTATTCATAGCCTTGCAGACTGCTTGAAGCAAGTCTTGCAGGGCCATGTTTCAACACCTTTTGCCCGGCCACCGCTGGCGCCAGCACAGGTCGGCACAGACCTAGACGCTTTGTCTGCCCTGGCAACAGCATAGGAAACAACGAAGCGACTCCACATCTTGGCCTCTGACATCCACAGAGCAACTGCTATTGCCAAAAAGGCAGGCGCACAGCGACTTTGTAATTTTGGGAACCGACAGAGTATCTTGTGTTCCCTGTAAAGCCATTCTTGGAACCCTGTGCCAGCAGCTAAATGATTACCAAAACCACCAGGCTGCGACTGAATGCACGCGGACGGGCAGAGTTTTGTTTTGCGTTTGAGGTTTTGCAGTCTCGCATTTACCGCCACTTTACGCACAAGCCGGCGGATCGCTTCCTATCGCTCAGTTTTCACGTTGGTGCTGGATTGCTTCAAGCTGCACAGAGTAGAATGCCGAGGCACCCTTCAAGAACCCGCTAGCTAAAACTAAAGCGTGTAACAGCACAGCTTGCCAATCCAGCAAGCGGCTTTAGCAGGCAGCCCCCACCAGCATAGCACAGCTGTCAGGGATCTCTGGAGGATTCTGGAGTCTGGAGGTCCCAGTCCTCAACCGACACCCACCACCCCTAAGCGCTCCTCAACCCCAAGGGCAAATCCTGCACCTGTAGTTAGAAGTGCTGGGTATCTCTTCGAGCATTACAAGAGAGTCCAGGAAGCTGTTCTTCGCAGTAGTTTCTTGTAGCAATGGAGAAGACTGCAGTGACCTGTGTGTCCTGGCTGCCGCGTGGCAGCTGCAGTGGACGCCTCGTCGGAGCCCAGCAGGATGAGGCCGTGGACCTTTGGAATTGATGTGCCAATTCACACTCAAATCATACCGGTCATACCTCGCATCAACGGTGTTGGGTAATTTGCATGCTTGCGCATTGAGTTCCTCGCGCGCTAGGAGGATGATGATGCGATGAGGGAGGCAGCCGACGTGAACAACGCGGTTGCTGGGGGATCTATTCCCGGCTTGGAGGCATCTGTCGCAGTGCGCTGGGGTGCCTTTCTCGAACCAAAGAATCTTCAGGAGTTCGATATGGAGAACTACGACAACGACGCTGATGAAGGCGGCAAAATTGCAAGCTGGGCATGTGTTCGTCTTTGAGCAGTGGCTCGTTTCATTCCCATTTTGAGGCATGCAGTTCTTCTCTGTTCTCGATGCCGATGGCGAATTGGCACGAGAGAAGGACCCACACATGACCGGAAATCCAGACTCAGATTCTGATTCAGAAGGCCAGGGGGAAGGGAACGAGAGGGCGGTTGGCTTGCCGGGGCACTGGCAATGCCAGAAGTCAGAGGTAGTCCCTGCAAACTGGCGTGTCGTCTGCAGGTGATGTGGAGATTCGGCAGGATGACCATGTGTTCGTCGCAGCTTCCTGCGAGGCCATCATGCATCAGACACGTCAAGCGACTAGAGCGATGAGCAAGACCGGAGCCCAAGTGAAAGGAAGACTGCTGCACCCTGGAGCTCTATGTCTTCGAGGAGGATGAGGTGAACATGTATGTGCACCATGAAATTGGCCTTGCAGCTTATCCGCTGTGCGTGGAGTGGATGGGACGGACGTCCTCGAGTGACAGCGGCTGCTATGCTGCTGTGGGTTCGATTGATCACTCTATCCAGCCGCTTGGCATGATCTGAATGCCCCGAACCCTTTTCCAAGTGATGTGCAGCTTCGAGATCTTCCGAATCTGAGGCTTTGGAACTTGGAAGAGATGGACCCTCTGGAACCTGCTCAAGCCAGCAGCTTACATCAAGCCACGTGCTGCGTAAAGCCGACTTCCCGCCGAGGTCCTGGGCGCTGCGCGCAAGCCCGCCAAAGCCAAGGGCAAGGCAAAAAGAAAGAAGAAGCCCTTGGGGCCCAATGAGGTGAAGGCTGTCGGCTGTCGGTAGCCTGCCGCCGCCACCCTCTGTTGCCTGCTGAAAGTTGGATCGGCAGGCACACGACGGGCCAGCACGCTGCCTTAGCGCTTGTCACTGGTGTACAGTGTAGACTGCAAACACGCCCGAAGAAGGGCTCGTGCATGAGGTGCTATGCTTGCATGCCAGTGCTTTCAACCCCTCTGTGCCTTGACAGCAAAGAGGGGCGGGGGTCTGTGAAGTGATGCTATCATGTTGCACACATGATAGCCTTCTCAAAAGGTGCTTGCGAGTGGCTCAGCAGATGAAACGCTCAAGGCCACATCACATGTCCAAACAGTGCTTGAGAAATCCCATTGCAACGTGTGCCACAGGTGTGGGACGTCACCGATGGTTCTTGCGCGCATACTTTCGAGCATCACTCCGACAAGGCAACACAAACTCCTTACGAGCGCTCTACGGGGTTCACCGTCAGTCTTTGTCGCAGGTGCAGTGCGTGAGGCTGGTGCCTGATCATGGGTGCAGAATGTGCAGGCATACGCATGTTGGCGCCTCGGCAGCGAAGGTGGCATCCAACCGAGCAAGCCGTGCTTCTCACAGCAGCCTTTGACCGGCAGCTGGGCCTGTTGGATGTTCGCCAGCCGAAGCAGGTGCGCTGCATTGACCGAAGCAGTTGAAGCACTTCGTGGATGGCTTTCTTGTTGCAGTCATTTGTGGGGCTACTTATTAACATTATATAGTATAATGGGCCCCCAAAACCCTCCTCTAACTAGTAAGGCCCCTACATTAAGAGGCTGCCCTGGCTTCGCTGTCGGGAGAAGCGGAGTGCGCCATTTGGAGCCGGCCCTGGCCTCGGGCGCCCAGGGAAGACCTCAGATCCGTTGAAGATCCGAGGCACCAGCCTTTCCAGTGTCTCGCGAGCACCGACAGCGGAGGCGGTCTAGTTGTTGAAAAAGTTAGGACGATTTCGATTCACTAATTTAGGGTTTTGGTTGTTTAAAACTTCGGAGGGTTTCCATGTATGGTTTGGGTCGGATGGCCTGGGGTTCAGGGTTCACATATCTTGGGCCCTGAGGAGTTTGCTGCTACGATGTGCGGAAGATCGCCTCCAAGGCCCACTAAGACTCAGCGTCGGGTGGTGTTGGTGACCTTGAGCCCCTTGGGGCGAATCGTGTCAGGCCAAGGACCAGGTGCTGTGGACGTTGATGGCGCATGACGTGGCTTGCACGAGCATCCAGGACCCTTGCAAGCCAGAATCAGGAAAGTTCGGGACATTTTCGGGAGTTCCTGCCTGCCGCGCCTTCTGATGAGATGGCTGATTCAGAGATTCACTTCGTAATGCCTCGTAGGCCTCGGGGTGCCCTTACTGGTACCAGGATGCACCCGCGCCGGGTATCCTGGTCACCGCGGGCCTGGACGGCCATGCCAAGGCGCGAAAGGGAATTAACAGGAAGGAGAAGGGACTAGCTGCTCTTTAAGCATCTCCTTTTGTCGTCGTGCGCAGGTTGATGGGACTTACTGTGGAGCTCTGTCAGCTTTGCTGCAACATCTCAGGTGTGGAACATCGCAGGCTCTGGCCCGCAAATGGTTCTGAGCAAGAACTTGCACGCGGGCCCGCTCGAGCCTCGGAGGTTTGTTGGCGAGACTGTTGCAGAACCTGCTGCATAGTGCCGTGCTACAGAAAACGTGAGCTGTGTCGCACAGCAGTAAGACAGTCTGCACGCTGGTGCTGGTGTTGGCGCTTCTGGTGGTGGTGGTGCCCTCGTTTCCGGCTGTCGCTGCCGGGATTGCCAGCTGCTGGTGCTGGTACTGGTGCTTTTTCTGATTGTGTCTTGCCGTTTCTTTGCGTTGACTCTTGAGCTTGTCCGGTCTTTCTCGCAATATTAACAAGTTTGTGCTTGCCAGCTGCCAGTCAATATTAGTTGAAGTGTTCTTCTCGGCTTTGTGGTTGTCACGACCTCCGTGGAGCTTGCTGGAGTTGTCGGTTGCCACTTTACTGTAGTAGACCACCAGGTGAATGGTAGCGGCAGTTGTTTCGGTTGTTCCCTTGCTCGTCCTCGTCTTCGTCGTCATAGTCAAGATCCTTGTGGTCGCAATCGGCCAGGGCTAGCAGAAAGTGCTGGTGACTTGAGATCTGCACCGAGGATTTTCACCTGCCAGAGCAATCCGGACATGCCGGGCCTCATGTGTCTAGCTTAATGTCAGAGACGTGCGTAGGCCGGTAGTTGTTCCCGCCATTTCCCGCTTGAATGACAAATTTCCAGTCAAAGGTGTTTCGGTGGGAAATGCCCAGTGATGTGGGATCTATCCAGCGAGCAGATCCTCCTCGATGTGTGAGAATCTCAACAGTGTTCGCTTTTTGCTTTCGGTTGGTGCCACCTTGCAATCGGAAGCTCAGGTTCAAGTTGGAGTCCAAATAAGAGGGCGCATCGTCGATCTGATTGCAGATTCCATCTGAGTCCTTTGTATGTCTGTATGTATCTGTAGGAAGACAGTCTCCGCAAAGCAAGCGTATATGCAACAGAGGCCCTACTTGGCAAGAATATCAGATAAAGCATATTAGCAATGTGCAGTGCTCGTCCAAGACAGCACTGCAGTAGCGGTTAAAGCACTGCCTCCTTGGCAACAGGGCATTCCACCAATGCCCTGAACCGATCTTGGTGAGAGCACTCGCTCAGCCTCTCATCGTCTCTGTGCAGCTTGAAGTCCAGCCAGCGTCCAAAAAAAGTAGTCCTGCAAGGAATCACTTGGCCACCTTGCGTATGGCATTCGCATGTTGAAACGCAAGCAAGGTTTGAGCACCAGACGCTTCTTCCGTCCAGGGCGTGGTTTACTTCTAGGGTTCTTCTTGGGTTTCTGTGTGTGGCATACGTGCGGCAGTACGTTGGGCAGAAGGAGACCACGTCGGTAGGATAGTTGTACCACATGCAACGAAGAGGTTGCAGTTAGTATTCAAGCTAAGCTTAGTGGCAGTGGTAGTGGTAGCAACCCTGGTGTAAGCCTAAGCTGGCGGGGCATTCCAGCAAAAAGTTGCACATGTCAGCTTTTGGTAAAACGAATGGTGGAATCTTCAGGGACAGTTGTACCCCTTGTCGTATGCTTCGGGATGGTCATTCGATCCATTCTGAAACATGATTCAATCCACTGTGCCCACGATGGGCAAGTGGCAAGCCTTCTGCCAAATGTAAGACATCATGAGGTGATCCATGTCGTTCGGTGATCGTTTGTCCGGTTTTATTGCTGTGCTTGGCTCAAGTAGCCAGTTTTCCCCTGCAATAGAAGTTTAAACCCCTTGGTGGTGCAGGACTCGGCCAGTCGAAATGGTGTCTTCGTGCGCTAGTACGTCGAGGTTTTGATTTCCATGACAACACCATGAGCGTAGGCGTAGTCAAACAGTCTTAAATCCCCGATGTGCAGGACACTTCTTAGCTTCCTGGGTCTCATGAGAGGATGTGAGTACCCCCCGAAACGTGCCACCAAACCCTGAACACCAAACTCTAAACAGCAAAGCAGGGCGCACTTCTGACTTTTCATTATTGTAAACTTCGTATCTCGTTATCGAGAAGTGCCAGGAGCCAGGAGGCCATGCTCGGAGGCGAGGCGCCTCGCACCTGACCCAGTCGTTTCTGCTTCACCTGCTCGGCTTCGGCGTCCTGCGCGCGGGAAGGTAGAAGTTCAGTATAGATACGAGCTTCCAGCAATTTAGTTAGAAGCAGTCGAACCGGATTTCATGCATACATGCATACATGCATACATGCACACATGCACACATGCACACATGCATGCATGCGTACGTACATACATGCACACTGCATACATGCACGCACTACATGTGCATGCATACATGCGTACGTGCATACATGCACACGCACATACGTGCGCACATACACAGGCACATACACGCATACATACGTATATGTACAGACATGTATGTAAGGCAATGTACACTTTGATAGGGGGATGTATGTGCGTAGGTACAGAATATCCACGAATTGCAAGATGTGCATGCGCATTTTGACGCCTCCCGTACAAGGTCCCAGTCATGGCCGTCGCAGAGCAGGCCAGCGCAGTCAAAGCGACTGCAGACAACTGTTTCTCAGTGGCTGAGCGTGCATGCGGCGAATTGTAGCTGCCTCCGAGATTCAGGTCTGCTGACACTGGCTGCTGCCGTTGTGATGCTTGCTCAGTGTGTAAAGCATGCCACGGCCCCAGTGGATGCTTTACACCTCGGTATCTCGGTATTGCTGTTGGAGGGGCAACTTGTTTTGCCTTGCCGTGGTTCAGGTAGAAACCTTCATGATGCCTGCCCCTGTTGGGTCCTGAGTGGATTTGCCTGAGAGACTCTGCGTGGCAGTGGTCCGGCTTTCAGAGGAGCAGTCGGTGAAGTTTCTGTGCAGGCCAAGTCAGTGCCGCCGCGTGCACAGTCCATGTCTCCGGCGGCTGCGTACAGCGCAGGCCCCTTGCCTGTCTTGATAGAGTGCTTTGGAATGCCGTTGGAGATCCACGAAGCGCGGCAGAGCACACTGAGTGCTTGGTGACAAACTGGCATGCTGAGGACAGTCGTTGATGGTCGGGCAGTGGGAAGCTCGTACGCTCGCGCGTGCCTCTGCAATTGGGAAGCTGCACTCGTTTGTGGCTTCAGCATAAGGTCGACAAGTTATTATTGTAGCTGTTATTGCACAGTCACTATATGTCTACATGCCTGCATGCCTGCCTTCGCATGACACTGTGGCCATGCTGCCTGACACGTGAGCAATGTAGAGAGTGGAGGGTTCGCTGCGTCAGTGCTGAACAGGCTCGCCCGGCACGCACGGCTCGAGAGGCGATGGGGGCTCTAGAATCGAGAAGGAGAGTTTTCACTGCCACTGGGACAGGCGGGCACCGTGCTGAAGGTGATGCTCGGAGTTCCCAGCGCGTTAATGCTGCTCTCGGCTCAGTCAGATCTCCCTCTTTGCATGTTGGTCTGACAGATTCTTGATTGATGCATCTCGACTGTGGGAGTTGTGGAACCCCTCTACAACAGTCAGTTTCCTCAGGCTCAGCACGTTCATGGTGCTGCGTGGCTACAAGCAAGAGGTCGGAAACGGTCCGCCGCTGAGCGGCCTATGTAGATTCAAAGTTCTGCCCTTGCTTCTGCATCTTGAGAATGGGCTGGGCAAGAGGTGACGAGATGCAGGAGAGATGGGCAAGCTTCGCGAAGAGGCCCTACCCGGAATTCCAAAAGGGAATCCGTTTTAAGCCAACTGTGGGCCTCATTGCCATGGGAGGCCGAATGCTCGCTTCATGTCCCTTATGGCTGGGGCGGCAAGGGTGGGCCTCATCGCCTTGCGCGCGAAGTTCACGCGTGTCGGCTCCCTACTCTGTAGAGTACTCGGCAGTGACCTCGGCTCAAGACATGTTCGTTCCATGTACTGCTGGTTGCTTATCGTGCCACGTAATTCAATCAAGCATCGGCTGGGAGATAGGCAAAGTTCGGAGATTCATTGAGATGCATGGACTGTTTGTTCACAGGACGAAGCAAAGAAGCCTCCACCTAAGGACACCTTGCGACTTGCGTACTCAAGACATTAGCTGGACGCTATCATCTTACGCTTTTGATGAGGTCTGCCATCCACACCAAAGCCGGCAAGCGAGCTGTGACAGTGCTGCTGCCACGTTTTAGCGTTTGGTCAGAGCTTTCAGAGCACACAGTGGCAAAAATCCCATTACAAGACGGCCCCATGTTATGGCCCGTTTAGGCTTCTTTTCGGCTCTCGGCAGGAACTCGTGAGACTTGGGCCTACCTACGTGAAGCTGGGGCAGATCCTCTCCTGCCGTGAGGATTGGGTCGTGCTACAAAGAGATTGCCTTGTGTTTCTCCTACCTGGCAGGACCTTGTGCGCAAGGAGTGCGACCCATCTAGTAGCTTCTCACATGGTTGCATCATTGTGCAGTCAACTGCGATTGCGTTTGCTAATTCCTGGCTGAAGCAGAATGTGCTGGACTGATTTCGTGCATATTCTCATGCGGCCATCTACAAACAGAGATGAACCATTCGCCAAGCTGCAAGCTTAGCTTCTTGGCAGCGAGTACGAGAACTCAGCATAGAGGGAATTGCCTCAGAAGCCCACGTAGATAGGGTAGTGGCGTGGGCCCAGCTGCGCAGCTGGGAGTCGATGAGCCCAAGCTCTGAATGTGAGACACCACGGAACCTCAGGCGACGCGATGCGTGCTTTGCGAAATCTTTTCGTCAGAAGCTCGTGCTTGCGAGCAGGCTGCGACTTGAGGCTGCACTGCAAGTCCTCGCCAATGGCAGGCGGCGGGCCCAGCCCACTGAGTTTTGTCGCTTTTGAGCCTCGGTTTTCCTCGCTTGCTAGGGCCCGTGCGGCTTACGGCCAAGAGGGGCTCAGAGCGCTGCAGCAGTCTCTGAAGGTTGGAGCCGGGGAGCAGAGGGAAAGAGGTGGGCTGTGGGCTTGGCCCAACGCACTTATCGGGCCCTGCAGGAGGCGGAGCAACGCCTGGCCCTGGACTTGCGCGAGGTGCAGGCGGCACCGAGCAGAACCAACATGCGGAGTTTTCGAATCTTCATTAAACGGAAGTGCGACCATTTTTGCGAAGGAGAGCACCGTGGAACATGCGGCGATGTATGCTAAAAATCCGGAGGCGCACACTACAGTAGTAATGAAGCGGATTTTCTTTCTGTGGCCGTGTGAGGTTCTGGGAGGCATGCTCCACCTCGTGTTTTGTTTGGATTTGGTTCACCAGTGGGTGCAAAGCAGAGATGACCAGATCAAGGCCGGGTTCGCTCTCTTCAAATCAAAGGACTTTCAAAGCTCAGCGAAATCTCAGGAGATGGAGCAGAACCTGCATAAGGCTCAGCAGAGCATGGTGCAGTGCGAGGCTCAGGCAACTGCCGAAACTTCACTGCAGCCATTCGCAATATGCAATACATTCAATACACTGTCTCCAGGTGCACCAGCCTTATGGACCAGTTGAGCCTGGACGTGAGAAGCTGCAAGGAGAGCCTCGCTGTCAAAGACTCAGAGATCCTCAGAGGATTTGAGCCTCCTAAGAGTTACCAGAGGTCTCTTTCTTTAGAGCGCCAGACTTCTTCAGTGTGTCGCTTGCGTATCTGCTTGGTCCTGAGTTTCTCTGCAGCCACGGGCTCGGGCCCAGCATTGGCCCAGCATGCAGAGCGTTGCAGCTGGCTCCTAGTCCCGGGTTTCTGTAGTTTGTCCTGGAACGCATGAGCCGACGATCCTGGTAGTCTAGTCTCCTCTCCCTTGCGGCACAGCTGCAGACAAACAGCCCACATTTTAGCAAATTAGCAGACACCGCGACTACAAGCGAAGATGCACAGACCACACCAAACAACAATCGCCAACAGACATCAGTCTCCAAGTTCTGAAGCTTTGCTTCGTGTCTCCTCGACGAAATGACGCAAGTCGTCATCGATGCCGCTTGCCTCTTGAAAAGCGGTACTGTGCCATACAGGGGAGCTGTCGCTCTGTGTGCTCGGCATGGGAGCGTTTGAGGTCCGAGCTGGGCAAGGCGACTTGCCGAAAGCGGTTCCATCGAGGGTGAGCGCCAATGTGGGATCAGCTGATGGAATCTTTTGTAAGCAGCCACGCAACTTGTCGTGTTGCCGAAGACCGAAGAGTGATGAGAGGAACCCGTCGTTTATCGCCTGTGTGTTGCCGTTTGATCGAAGCTCTGTTGTGTCTTACAAGTGTCTTGTCCATTCTCTTGTTGCTGGTTTTTGTTGTATTGAACCTGTGACGTGTTTTGCCGTTGTCCGGAGCCGTGGTCGACGGAAGCGGCAGTGACAAAGGAAGGAATCGGGTGTGGCAAACTCAAGCAAGGAATAGCGGCTGGGCAGCCAACCCAATGCGGCAAGAAGTGAAGGCCAAGTGTGAGGGCAAACCAAGCAGGTCAGGGACTGGATGCTAACGAGCGACGCCACTAAGACGCTAAGAAGCTGCAGTTGTGACGTCTAGCCATGATGTTGTCCTGAACTCTGTCGCCTGTGTCTTTTGTCGCCCACGCCCCAAAAGTTATTCGGCTATGAGCTGAACGATGCACCACTGATTTTCAAGATGCCAGTGAACATCTCCGAGATTCAGCCAGGCACAGCACACAACACCGGAACAAGCACATAGTGTTGGCACCACAGCCAGAACGGAATGGATGTGGCGTAGGCCATCAACCTCTACTCAAGCCTTCGATGAACTACAACTTCCTGGGCAGAGGTAGTGGGTGGACGAAATCAGGAGGTATTTGGTGGCCGCCCGTCTGCACTCTAGAGTAGCCGGCTGAAAGTATGTAAACCCTCCCCCGGCTGACAGCATACTCGGAGTCCGGAGTCAAGCAGAGATGTGCATCTACGGTACACAGTGGCTTGCAAAGCTGCGCACGGAATTTTTCTGAGGAGCACCTGGGATGCATCTTCGTCGCAACAGGAAGCCTGCAGCGAGTGTGGGGCACAGTGTAAACGCGGATGGAATGCAGCTTGGCAGTGCTTCGAGCGCACTCTTATCCAGCTGGAGTTGCTACAAATTTGTGGAGATGCCAGATCTCAGGCACCAAATGGGCAGCGCTACTGCTGGTCCTGCTGGGACCAGTGGCATGCCATGCCACCTCCCCTTCCGGCAGCCACAAACTTTGATAGAGGCGGACGAAGAACGTGGCGGAAGGCTCTTCCCCTGAAGCTGCTCTGCGAAGATAGCAGCATGCATGGACGTTCCTGACTTTCTCTTCTAATGCCTTCAAGGATTGAGAGTAATAATGAAGGATATCAGCCCATGGGTCATCGTCGGGAAGGCTGCAACTGCGACGGCTGCAAGAGCTGCTGCGAAGCGACGAGAAGCTGCCAGCACCAGAAAGTTTCGGGCTGGTGGTCCGGTGCGCACGAAGAAACTACGCCAAACACAGACAGCACCCTGTCATCCTGCAACCCTCGTGAGCGCCCGCAGCGGGAACCGTGTACTGCAGCATTGACCGCACGGGATCTTCCGGGAAGCAGCTAACTGCCTGACTGGCATGGGATATCCCTGATATCCCGAAAAAAGCCCGAACAAAGTCCGAAAGAGAAGCGATGGGGGGCTAAGATCATCATCTTCCTTTAATTTTGCTTTTTTTCGTAGGAATGCCAGAGAATTGCTAAACTGGCCGCTGGCATCTTCGGATTTCAGTCGTTTTTTGATCGGAATATTTCTGGAATGTGTTCGGACTTTCCGTTGGCATGTTTTCGGATTGCAAATGGATTCAATTCCTGGAACTACATTGGTGATGCCGTCGGGGGGGTGGGGGTTCTTTTTGGGTATTTTTTTTGTTTTTTTTTGGGTATTTTTTTTGGTTTTCGGCTCAGCGGCTACTTGAGTCCATAAGACGGTCAGTCAGTCAGTCAGTCAGTCAGTCAGTCAGTCAGTCAGTCAGTCAGTCAGCGAGCCAACGG
>CAJNDV010005736.1:23503-38245 GCA_905221635.1 Symbiodinium sp. CCMP2456 | reverse complement strand
AATACCCAAAAAAAACCTGGACCCCCGTCGGGGGCCGCCAATATCCAAAAATGTGCCCGAGTGCGGCTTCGCCGGCCACTGCCGGTAGGCGTTCAGCAGGAGCGGCCGAAGACCCGCAGGGCACTGGCCCCCTCCGGGGCGACCAGCTCCACCACGCACCGAATGATGTGGACCTGGTCGTCGACGAAGTGGTGCGTGGGCACGTCGTGTGCCCTGACCGTGGAGTTGTGCCCGGCACGCCGCCATCTTCGTCGCGCCTGACCGTGGTTGTCGCCGTTCTCATCTCCCTGGATTATCGGGAAGGATGCCGGTTCTGTTTGCCGCGACAGCTCCATTTCTGCATTTCTGCCACAGAGGATAGTAACCGAGGCGAGCCTTCGGCAACCGGGATGGCTGCCCCTGCTGCACCCCCGGCGGCGTGCCTTTGGAGGCCCTGCCAAAGGTCAGAGTCTAGGGCCGTTTAGGGTGTGTTCCTCTGACTTTTGAGTTTTGAGGTGCAGAAGGTGTACCAGCAGCCGCAGTTGGACTCCAAGGGCTTGTGAGGTCCTTACATAGGGGGCTATCGGGCCATCTAATTGGATCTTGATGCGGCGCAGCGCAGAAGATTGCAGAAGTGCCGAATCTGCCCCTTGCTCCTGGCTTTGCCTGAGAGTGGGCGTACGCCAAGGTTTGAGTTGAGTGACCTTTCGTATTGCGATGCCCATTGCCATTTGGACATTCTGCTGCACAACCGGCTGAATGGCGGTTTCTCGGACTGCGATTGTGCAATGCAAAGTTGCGATTTGTATGCACAGTTTCATTCACGGCTAATGCTGCAGGCACTCAGTGGGCGACTTGGCTGAACACTCCTGTTGGCCACTTGGGTGTTTCTTCATCCCTGTCGTGCTTGATTTACTTATTTGTTGGTGGCCTGGTGCAGGGCACGAAAGAGAAAATCTGCAAGCCACTCTTCTGCAATAGTCAATGAGTGTTTGCAGCGTTCAAAGCGTTCGGCCTCAATCCCATGGATGGTAGTACTGTACCGGGTCACGTGACAGCAATGTGAGGGAGGTTAAGTCGCAAGTCCTATATTGATGTAGTCTTCTCCCATCGAGGAATTGGCTTGCCGGCCAGTGCTGGTATTACAAGGAGCCTTCGTTCATCCATGTGTTTTCTGGCGAACGCGCACTCAACGATGGAAAGGAAAGTGCTTTGCACTTCCAGCAAGCTTAGTTGTTGGAAGCCTCCAGTCACAACGATCAAATATATTAGAGTAGAGTGTCGCAGCATGTCAACGCGGGGCAGCTGTGCTTGCACGCACGGTCTTTAGACCTTTTCAGCATGCTGCACCCTGTTCCTACCCAGATGGCTTGCTGTATCATGGATTCAAGAGTCAGCGGCATGGGCCAACAGCGGCAGAAGATGCAACAGGCACCATCGTTTACCAAATCATGCAGCGAGTAATCATCCACCTGCCATAGAAATGCATGCCAGTATTGCTGCAACGTCACGTTTGCACCCAGAAGCTTCCAATCCTTTGCCGGATAGTGCTTCGTCCAGCCCGCTTCTGCAGATGTTCCAGTCTGTATTTTGATTGCAACATTTTGCAGCTGACTGTGGTGTCGGCCGCGCATTCGACAGCCGAGAAAGTAAATCTCGTTTCTGCAATGGTGTATGCCTGCTTTTGGGCTTCGCCATCATGTACGAAGGGAGCTACAACGAGCTGGTGTTGAGAGGTTGTGAATATGCGTGTAAGTAAGTAATGTTTTCAACCAGCCACAGCTGGCACTAGAACAGCATGCCGATGGTGGGAATCGCAGCAGCATCCCCCAAGTAGTCGCAGAGATGCAACTCCTGAAGTTGGCAAGGAAACAAACAAAGCATTCAGCATACGCCGCAACATGTTGATGGCGGTGTGTCAAGGGTGAGTTACAGTCAGCTGCTCTGCAGGACTGCCATTTCGCCCACGGAGAGCAGGACTGCGGAGGGCCTGGAGTTGTGTGCATCGTGGGGGCTTTGCTCGCTGCCAGGAACTGGAGCCCCGACGAATGCTTGCGCCGGAGCATGTGGAGCCTTACCTCTCCGAGCTCCAGCGCCTCTTGGATCCCGTGCTAGACTCTAGACAACGAATGCCGGTCGAATGAGCATGCAGTCGCCCTGGCCGAGGACGAGCAGCCAGACGCAGTGAGCCCATGCTGAGGCGATTAAAGATCAATGAGTATGCAGCTGTGATTTTGCGGGGTGCTGTAACTAAGCCACGCTGAGATGTCAGGTCCTTGATTACAAACTGCTGTGAACTTGAGACTCGGCAATTTCAAGAATGGGAGCGTTATTTCCAGAAGCCTTCCGCTGGACTCCAGCGAGGCTTTTGCGCGCTGAAGCCCCCGCCCAACTGCCCCCAAAGCATATCGCGATATATCGCGGTTCAGTTGCAGCGTCCGCGAAGTCTCCCCTGATGCAGCGAGAGACACAACCCAGAAACCTGCTGTCTTGAGCTGGCATGTTGTGTTCTTTGCGGCATTTGCTCTCTTGGTTTCATGCTTGGTTTACTGGGGCACGGTTAAGGAAGTCATTGAAGACACAAAGCTTATCATCGACGTCGCAGAGAAGCTGGGTCTCGACTCGGTGTACTGCACGATCGGATGCCATCCGCATGACTACCGAGACTTCTCGGACGAAGCCGAAAAGCGGCTGCGTGCCGACTCCTGGCTCGAGGTTCTTTATGTCCCGCGTTGCAGAGTGCCCCAAAGATGCGTATTCCAATGCAACGTCGCTTCAGGAAATCCAAGCGTGTGGCCGAAGAGTGGTGGCGGTGGGCGAGTGCGGACTTGACTATTGGAAGAACTACGACGAGCCTCTCAACAGCACTCGGTCCCAGTCCTCTGTAGCCCTTCGCGACATTTGTCTATATCAGTTTGGATCCGCCTTCCAGCGATGGTTGAAGTCTGAGAGCCACACGTTGAAGGTCTTTAATACCTGCCGAACGGCAGCAAATGTTGAACGTTTTCGCACGCCAGATCCGCATGGGGACGGTCTTGTCCTCAGCTTGTGCTCCCCGTCCGTTCGGCATATTCTGGCAGTGGCGCTCGTGCACTCAACACCGAGGATTTCAATCTTCCTGTAGTCGTCCATGCCCGTGATGCTGACGACGACACAATGCACGTCCTGAAATCCACCCTGCCGCGGCAGCACAAGGTTTACATCCATGCCTTTCAAGGAGGAACAGAATTCTTGGAGGAGGCGCTGAAGATCTTCCCCAACTGCATCTTCGGTGTGAGTAGTATGGTCTGGTGCAGCGAGGGAGCAGAGCGAATCACGAAGAACTGTCCATTGGATCGAATGGTTTTGGAGACGGATGCCCCCTACTTGGCGCCTCATCCTTCGGAGCCTTGAACTTTAGCATCTAGACTTTTTGCTACAGTAAGAGCGCTCTATACTCCACCTATGTGGCGACCCAGGATATTCCGGAGCTTGCACACAAGATTGCGCAGATGAAGGGGGAGAGCACTGCAACGGTTCTGAAGATCACCACAGAGGTGCTTGGTTTCAAAAAGGACAAGCTCAGTATTAAATTAAGAGCCGTGCCACAGTTGCCGACAGGTCTGCCAAAGATTTTACGGCTTGTGGTCCCCATGGAGCACAAGAAGATGTGAGGGGGCGTGAACTCCAGTTGCTGTGAGTGTGGTGCGCTCTTTTCATGTGGTCTCGCCCCAAACCCCCGGCCCCTGAACCCCTCGACCCCTAAACCCAATAGGACCACACAGCCGGCCACGGATCGGCAACCCTGGCAAGAGGGCTTGCTTCGGCACGGAGAAGCGGAGCGGACGAGTACGATCAGTACTTCCCAGCAGTTCGTGCGATGCGGCTTTTTTGAGGCGGGGCTGCGTGGGTGGGGCGCATGACGGCCACACTCCCCAGTACTGGATCATATTGCTTTACAGGCTGCCAACACAGGACAAAGTTGCTGCGGTAGGTGGCCGAGATTATTGATCTGCTGCGTTCGAGGCTTTGCTCCGAACGCGGGAGCTTGTAAATACCCTCCTGATTTGCTTTGCGAGCAAATGGGCTTGTTAGGCCGTTCGGCTAGAGTCGTCAACAGCTGACACACTGTTGCGACGGAATATACCAAGCAGTGTCACCAATAGTCGTAAAACAAGGGAGTGCCAACAGTGCAAGGAGTGCAATCAAGACATGCCGGCAGTTGTAGCAGTCTTTGACGAAAGAACGCTACGTAGAGGATCTTGAAAGGAGTTCGTAGCTGGGCTGAGGCGCTTGAGAGAGTGTCAAGAGATGCAACACATCCGGGAGGCTGGCCGGCATCAACAGCGGTTCCGTGCAAGATAATTATCCGAAAGCCCCTTTAACCCTTGGCTGCACAGTCCACATGCCAATTCAAGACTTGAGGTCTTTCGTGTTCGGGTTTGGTAAGTCCGAGCCTGCCCCTATTCAGGCTCCAAGCCAGTGGCCCAGCAGACACCCAGGACCAGGGAATCACCAGACTCTCAAGGTTATCCTTTGCTCAGCCCCAAGCCCTAATTGGTGGAGGCGGTCGTTGCTGTGAACTGCCTGAGCTTGTGTCATGTAGCGGAGTGTCCTTGCTCAAAACATCTCAAGCCCTGTCGTGTCGTGGAGGTTCAGCGCAGCGATCTCAGCGAGCTCAAGCTGCACAGGAGGCTTTGGAAGGGTCTCTTGGGTTTCCAGTGCAGGTGGTTCGCTTACTTACGTAACTTTTCATTTGGATCCTGACACGCAGCTTTGCCGAAGTTGTCGACCTGGCCTTGCATTGAAGGAGCTTCTCCGACAGAACGCGGAACTGCGCGCCGAGCTGGAATCCGCCAAGAAGGTGGAAGAAGTGTTCAGCGCAGGCAAGCCACCAATTCAGCGTGCTTCGAGGCGGCGTCGTTGCACGTCCTTGGCTGAGTGCAGACAGCAGACATGTCTTACTGCGTCACCATCACCAAGCATGCGAGTGAAGGTGCGCCGGGACGCCACAGTGACAGATGCACCAGACCGGGCCTCAGGACTGACTGCAAACAGGCGAGTGCAATATCGCAGCAGTGCAACACTCGAATGCGACGAGGTGCAGACATTGCTCCAGTCGCTGGAGCAACTTGAGCCCCTGCTGGTACGGAGCTCGATAATATTCCAGGTGTCGCTTGCAGCCATATGCTAGCCAAGTGATTCGGTTTGGGGCGTCTTGTTCACTTTGCCAAGGCTGCCATGCCGGCTGGTCCTGGTGTCATTGAGTTGCAGGAAGAGGTGCGCTCGTGACCTGTTGTGGAGCCGAAGCGGCACGATTCTGTTCCAGAGGCTTGTGAGGCATATGGGCGCCTACGAGGAGTTTTGCTAGAGGCTCACCCTTCAATCCCGCGTGCCACTTCTAAGATCACTGTGACCGAACTTCTCGCTTCCCACAGGCCGCAGCCATTCCAGAGGTGCCATCTTGGCCAGGACTGGGCCACGTTTCGGGTAGCGAGTCGGCGCCAGACTGCCTGACCGAGGAGACCCAGGCAGGTCTGCAAGCTCCTGGTCCAGCCGCTGCCCCACCCTTTGCCATGCTCGTCTATACGGGGGGGCCCACACCTCCTGCCCAGAAAGGTTCAGAAAACATGCCGAATGCGGCGGCACCATGCGCTGATCGCTGGTGCCTTCCTCAGTGCATGCACTATGTGTACATCTTGTCCCACCCAGACATGAGGCCTAGAACGCAGCTGGAGCCAGTTGCACGGTCAGGTTCCTGCCGCGGCTCATGTAGACAATCGTGCACTGCCGGTCGCAGAGTCATATCCTGACACAACTTAATAAGAAGTGAACAGTGTTGGACAGAGAGGAGCCATGAGGAGCCAACTCTGGTTTTGCAGCTGAGAGATGTCGTAGGTGATTGCAACATCTGCATCAAATGCCCGAAGCTATCAGCTTTGTGTTCAGCATTGGCTAGCTTACGAAGGCGCATTCGCACCCAGCCTCGTGGTCTGGATAACACCCTTTTGTTTGTCTGTGTCCGGAGATGGGCACGTTCCTCCAACAAATGACCCGAGACTTCAAACTTAGATGTTGGTGAGCCATTAACCCCGAAGATATGCAGCAGACATGGAGCCATGGAGTCGCCCTTGCAGATCCTTCAGGCTTGGGCAGCTTGCAGAGTCGGTGCTTGACTATGTTCTGGTTCACGCGCTGTATGAGTTTGTTGTGACCTCGCCGTGGTTTTTGTGTGTTGAAGCTGATGCATATATGCATCGTAGTCGTAGCGTTTGACGCGCCTTTCCGAGCTCACCTCCCGCAAGGGTCGAGCTGCCCCCGTGCAGCGCCCGAAGCCGAAGCCGAAGACCGAGAAGGCAACGAAGGGCCGCAGTCCGCGACATGTCGCACAGTGACTCGTCAAAGTAACTCCGAGCCCATACGAGGTGTTGGTTCCGCGGATCTTGCAATGTGGCAGCTTGGCGGATAGACTAATGCGTGGCGTGGCTTTTGGCACGGTACGGCCTCGTCCTGCGAGGAAAGACATCGAACTGGCCGAAGGAGCCATGAGTTCTTCAGTCAGTTGCTTGCTCGATCCTGCTCTTAAGTTGCCAGTCTTTCCTATGACAGGCTGTGGCTTTACTTGCAGAGTCTCTCCAGACCCGTGTGCCAGCAGATGTCGCCGAAGTCTTAGCCAAAGCTGCACCACTCTTGTCGTCGTGCCTTTCGTCGGTTTTGCTCCTGGAGGCTATGGAGTGCACCCTCATTGCTCTGGCTCGAGGCCGGTCAGAGGTAGCACGTAATCAGACAAGACCTCAGGGAGTTCTAGGCATCACATCTGAACTTTCTGGACTTCTGGACCTGGTTGGGTGCAACCTGTCCTCAGTCCTATTCATCCTGAGTTTGCAAGTGTGCAGGTGACCAGTGGCAACGGAGCCTCCAGTTGTTGGTGCAATTGGAATGGGCGGCTGCTCGAGGCTTTCATCTTCTTGGTTCTAGCAGTCTTGATTCGATGCGTGCCATCGTCACAGAAAAACCATCAAAAGCAGCAGTTTCCGTCCTACTTCTCCCAGCTGACAAAAACAGCATAACCCCTCTTTTCACGTTTGCAGGGAACTGACCTCCCTGGAGGCTCTCCCAAGCCTCGCCCGGCCATCTACACCTCAGCGATCGGAGCTCTGCGGCGGCAGGGGCTCTGGGAGCAGGCCCTCAGCTTGCTTTCCATGGCCGAAGACGGAGGCCCAGCTGCGGAAAAGCCTTCCTTTTTTTGCGAGTTTTGTTTGTTACTTCATGACTGCACAAAACCAGGGCGGCTTGGTTATCAGGAGTGGGCTGACATACCGAAAGCAGGAATGCAATGCGAACGGACTCCTTGTCAGTGAGAGCCGATGGAGTCTAGAGTATGCTCTCTCTAATTTAAATCTAGGCCTTCTGTGGGAAGTATCCGGGTCCAGGCATACTGAGGCATGGCATGTGTCATGTGGAACCTGACCCGTCTTCAGAGTCTTGGTGGGAAGATGCTCCCGGACCAGGTGTGGTGTTGGATCTGCCCATCATCAACACTGCGATTGGCGTGTGTGGCTACGGCGGGCAGTGGGAGCGAGCGCTTGAGCTTCTGGACCAGCTGCCACGGCAAAGGCCCGACTCTCTCAGCCCTGGGTCTCTGGGTGAAGGCTTGCGTGTTCGAGGCTGCAGCCAACCATCTACAGCTACAACTCTGCTGCGGCGGCACTCGGATCAGCGAGGCCGGGGCGGCAGGGAATGAGTTTTCCGAAGCTCGGAAGGTTTTACAGCCAGGCAGTGGGAGCACGTCTTGGCTCTTGCGGAGACGATGCACCGGCGGCGTGTTGCTCTCGATGATGTGCTTGCCTCGATTGCTGCTCCGAGCACCAGGAGCAAGCCCTCGCGTGTTTTAGTGATGGCCGCGCTGAGGCAATGCAAGACTGTGTGGAGAAATCAGAAGCTGCCAGGGCCTTGCAAAGCAGCTGAGGTGAATGGGAATCTTGCATGCTCTGCTCTGCATAAGGGGCACAAAATCCGCGGCACTGACCACGACCAGCATTCACAGGCTGCTAGCAGCTAGCAGGGTTCGTTTTCCATTCAGCCGCACGAAAAATCCAGTACAGGAAAAGAATCCACCACACCAAAGAGCTTTCATCCAATCCACAGTGACTTTCCATCTGCAACGAAGGGCTTCACGCTTTGGCCTCCCACACCACCTCATGCACAGGGCACAACTGAAGCTGTCCGGTCATATTTTGACGGCAACCCCGAGCAACCCTCGAACTGTCTTTGTGCCAAGGTGCTTGTGCACAGGGGTGGTGCAGTTAAAGCAGGAACCTAACCGGGCCGATGTAGACTACACTGCTGTCTAATCCGTGCCTGTCCTTTGCGTGTCTCTGCAGCTTCACGAGCTCAGAGCCACAAAGTGTGGAGCGAGATGGCGGGCCGCCGACGCGGAGTGAGCGATGCGTTGCCTCGCCTACTGTTGCGGTAATGGTTGCCGAGCCTTCCCAGGGCCATCCCAAAAAGCATTGTGGAATCAAATCTGACTTGGATGCGTCTCTGTTACCCGTTAGGGCGCTTTTTCCAGCTACTCGGCGCAGCTATTAGAAGCTCGCCGCGAACCACTGCACGGATTGAGGGGAGGGTGGGGGGGGAAGATCGCTGTTAGTATGACCAGTAGTGCTGCACCACTCCGTCGAATGCAGCAGAGCCTCCTTCCCACCAAGCTGAACGCATGTACTGAACCAAAATGCAAGCTTTTAGGATGAAGGGTTGGGACAACGAATCCGGTGGCCGCGGCACGTTTGGGGTGATGCGCACTCGCAAGATGCTGCAAGTGTGACTTCCCAGGTGGGGCGCAGACAAATGCAGATTGACGCAATGGACGTCCTTTCTGCAGCGAGCGATTGGCGGGAGGCTTTGGCCTGCCTGCGAAGTCTAGGCAGGAGTCAGCGAGAGACAACGGTAGTGTAATCACTTCTGCAGGTAGAATCCACGTAGAATCCGAACATATACACGCTTTGAAGGCCAGCAAGCAGTGCGAGCTGATGCAAAGATGCACAATGCCGTCTTGGATGCTTGCTCCAGAAGCTCTCATTGGGCTGAGGCCGATGCTGGATTGCTCAGGAATTAAAATGGTTCCGTTTTCGTACATCGTATGGCCCTACTGACAGCAGTATAGCTCTGAGAGGCGCTGGCGCACTTGGACCGAATGAAAGCACAAGTGAGACCCACAGCCGCCTCTGTGACGAGCGTTATTGCCGCGATGGGTGCTGCTAGAATGTGGTGTGAGGCAAGCCCCCAAGTTTGATCAGATGGATGGTAAGTTGACACCATGAAACACTGAGAGTTTGTGCAGGCTCTACACATGTTTTGGCAGACCGGTCAAAGCGGTGAAGCCGGCTTGTCGGTGAACGTGGACATCTACCTTTGCGTTACGGTGTTGCATGCTCTTCGAAGTGCAGGTGGGGACTGCAGCCTCAGAGGGGATTATACAAGATCGCGCACCAGATGTTTAATTCAAGCAGCGCTTTCTTATCAGCTAGCGCAAGAAACGCAGGCAGCATGGTTTTCATCAACTGTGCCTGTGCTTCGGTTAGCAACTGTGCAGTGTCAGTGTGTCCTCTTGCACAGGCAGGTGGCCACACGTGCTTCATCTTCTCTCAGAGATGTCGGCAAAGCATCGGCGGTCTGGGCTTGATCTTCCAAAATCGTTCCTACCTGTTCCAGACAGCATGTGCTTCAATGTTGTCGCCTGGCCGCAAGCTTTCCAAGTCTCACATCGCTCGCTTTTGAGGAGAGGGCACACTCGTGTTTTAATATTTTTCCAGGTGGGTAGCTATGATCAGCAGGGATATGTATCAAGCAGCTTTGGCCTTCACGTGCAGCATGCTCCGAACCAATCGTTGCAGCAGAAAGCCGGCCTCTGAAATGAATGCCGATCCATTCCCTTCGGTCCTCAGCCACAGCCTTGGAATCCAACCCTTCTAAACCCCGGATCTCGATAGTCTGTGGATCATGATGCTGTCAGGGATGGGGAGCACAAGCAGCGGGGAGATGTTGTGTCCATCCAGATGACATGATCTGAGGCTATCAGCGCCTGTGCAGATGCTTCACTTTGGCAGTCATCGCTTGCCTTATTTCGAGACATGAAACGGCGAAAGAATTCAATGCCAACAGCAGTGACTTTCAATGCTGCGATTCAAGCTGCGTGCTCAGGTTCACAGCAGAGACTAAGAGCTCCCAAGGTTCTGCATAACTTGCGTGCCGCCTTGAAAGTTGAGGCGTGTGGTCAAAGCAACCACTGGCAGCATGCCTTGGGGTTGCCACATCCTTACAGTATACAGGACCGGAGCAGTGCATGTGGCCGCAGCCATGGCATGATCAGGAACAGGCCCAAACACTGGCTTACATTATATACGTTGTGTAGCTTACATTCACTATATTCTTCATGTTTTCGAATTTCGCGAAGCAGTCGCAAGTTTATGGCATTTTGCACTGCAAGGTTTGCAGAGTTGCCGCATCATTCCGTTCGGGCGAATGAGGCCGCTTGAGACATGAAGACCTGCTTCTATGTTTCATGAGTTCAGCCAACAGCGAAGTACACCAGCTTGAGTAAGAGGAAGAGACCTTTACTGCTCTGCCGTCGATATCGACTCCCGTCCAGGTGACATGCCTCTCCGTCATGCAAGCTCTAAACAAGGCAGAGGCAGCCAATCGGCCATGCTCATCTGCGGGAGTTCTCGCAAGTGTTCTGGGTATGCGCTGACATTTTTGCTGCAGCACAGCCTGCAGGTGGATCAGCTGCCACGGATTCTTCGCTTACTCCGAGACATGAGGTACGGCTCATCTGCACGGTGAGAGCTGTCACACTTTGATTTCCGCTATGCCTTTCGCAGGAGCCAAAGCATGCAGCCCGGCGTGACTGTCTTCAGCGCGGTGATTGCCGCATGTGGTGGCCAGGCCTCAACCCGGTATCCACCTCGCCCAGCCACACACCACTGCCACATGCCGTGATGCTGCGCACATTTGCAGCGCGGTTCTATGTCGTCTTTAGAATGCTGAACCTCCGGAAACCGGCTGGTGAAGATCCCACGGGCTTCGACACAGGGGCATCGCTTCCGTGATTCCGATGGCCTCATCCAAATGGCTAGAACAAATCCACACAAGGCTTAGGCAGACTGCAGTCCTGCCTAAGCCTAAGCCTTGAAAGACAGGACCGAAGCACAGGATGAATCATGATTGCGCTGAAACATATTGCAAATCCTGCAGTGATGAGTGCTTGGCGATAGACTGCCGCAACTTGTGTGTCAGGGCCAGTTTGACATCATAAGCAAATTGCTCGAGGACTGTGTGCCGGTGTTTTGGGTCCATGCGATTTGTGTTGCTCCTGCCGCCCGAGAATCGAACACGGTCTGGATCAGGACATGGTCAGCATCAGTACTGCTCCAAACACGGTCGGCCTCTCATCTTGCGCCACTTCGTTCAACTATCTGCTTCTATCTTGCTACGATGCCCAGGTCGTGCTCAACACAGCAATGAGCGCCTACATCGACTGTGGGCAGTTGACGCAGGCACTCTGCGCAGATCAGCTGATCATGTCATGTCATTCAAGATGCGAAGCCTGGAACGGCACGAGAACCCGAGAGAGAGAAGCGGAGTTCTAAGCTCAAGGCACATATAAGAGCCACCTGCCGGTCTGCCTTTGATAGCCTTGCTTGTGGGCGTGAGTGGTGCGCGTTTGCACCTTCCAACTAAATCTCAGCTTTGGGAGGCATATGACCTGTTCGGTGGCATGCCGGACTACTCGGTTCGGCCAGACCTGGATTCGATGCTTGGTGGCAGGTTTGTATCAGGAAGGATAGTGAATAGTGAAGACTTAAGTGGCAACTGCTCGGACCCGGCAAGGTACAACACGATTCTGAAAGGTGCCTCGAAGGAGTTACTTTGACGGGGCTGGGGACCGAATGGGCAGTTTTTGGCATGAAGCCTGGCTTTGCATCACGGCCTGTGCAGGAGGGTTTGTGGGAATATGCCTTGCAGATGCTGGTGAGCGGGCTGCAGTTGGATGTTTGTTGTTGGCATGCTAGCCCATTGCCTTTGAGTTCGACGTTGTTGCACTTGCTTTGTATATCGATGAAGGAAACCATTCGAGCCGTCAACTTTTCTCCGGATGTGGTGAGCTACACAACTGCTATCCATGCTTGTCGTCGCGGATCGTGCGAAGCTGAGCTTGTCCGAATTCCGTGTACCAGCATTGGGAGCTCGCACGGCTGGTGCAACAGACGATGATTTTTCAGCTGTGAAATGGGTTTATCCGCTTTGTGTAAAGAAGACGGTGTGCTCCAGGCTGTGGCGTGAAGCTGTTCACCTGTGCTGGGAGATGCGTTTGCACCTCAGGGTCCATGAACGATGGCTGTCAGTCATGTCGCGCAGTGGCACAATGCAGTTGCTGCACTGGAGGTTCACAAAGTGTTCGGCCCGACACGATGGCTCTTGGGGCCACCATCAATGTGTGTGCGGACTCTGTGAAAGTGGGGGAAGGATCCTCAAGTGGTGCTTGCTGCGTGTGTGGAAACCAAGGGTTGACGTCTAATCCGAGCAGGCTCTCCTGGCAGCTGGGCCTTTGCTTTGGGCCTCTTCGGCGAGGCAAAGCTTCGGAGCGCCTCGACGCACCGATGTATACCTGAAGAGACATGGATAGACATGGCTGGTGTGTCTTCGTGAGTTGGCTCAGGCCTCCCGCTCAGCACACAGTTCCTGAACATGGCTTTGCAGGCAGTGGGGGGACTTGTCAGTGAATAGTGAAGTTCCATTTCAACGGCAGTTTCACTCCAGAATCCGCGAGGGGATGCTTGAACTGGTGCTCATGTGGACGTTGTCGTAGCCGGTGGTGGTGCCACGGTACTCGCGCTTGCGCGCGGTATTTGTCACCGTAACCGGTAGTGGTGGTAACAGGAGCAGTCGCAAAATGGCTGCAGTGGCTGCAGCATCAACATGGGTCAGTGCCTCCAGACCACTGGCTTACTTCACTCGTCGGCGCATGTCGCACCAACAGACTTCATGCAAGAAATACTTCGACGTGTCATTTCGGAAAAAGCAGAAATATCACAGTGATGGTGCCCCCGTCCACCTGCTTAGTCAAGCACATCACGCTGGGTTGAGGCAAGAAGCCACTGTGTGTGTGTGAGGGGGGGGTGGAGGCGCAGCTTGTAGAGGAAAAGCAATCGGCTTAGCCGGCCCATGTGCCCAAAGAGAGCGGACGTTCTCGATTCGAGCATTGTCCTATTCGGAGGGAACTTGCACAGACACGACATGACATGTGCACGCTTGGCCGATCTTGGCGTCGAGTTTGCACTCCCAGCGATGTTCGAGAGATCACCCTAAGCCCTACAGGCCCTAAGCATCCCTAAGCCATAATGGACTCCCCTCACCGAAATCCTCGCCTCGCTCGCTTCCACTGCGACTGTCGAGGCCACGTCCATGTTGCAGGTGAATGAGTAGGAGGCAGCCCGGGTGATCAGATCATCACCACCACCGTCAAGAAAAACACAGATAAGATGAGAGAACCATCATAAATCTGAACATATTAACATTATGATGCTGGATTTTTTTGAACTTCAACAAATTCAGTTCTTTGCCGTTTGAGGCCTGCACTATGGCCTCGGAGTGGGCTGCCTCCATCGGCCTGGTAGAGGACTTGGGAGGAAAGCCGCTCGCCATGTCAGCGACTTGAGAGGTTTCTGAGCCGTTCCTGAGGTTTAGTTTGGGACCTTTGGGTGCTGTTTCGTCTTCGGGATGCAGCGTGTGCAGCACCTGCTTCTGCACGTGCAGACCTTGCATGCTTCTACTAGTCTACTGACTTTGATTCTTGGCCGCAACGACAAATGATGGACGAATGTTAGGTATCCTGTCAATTTAGGGGAGCAGTCATACAGAAAAATATAGGCGACGTTGCTATGAGTCAACCATCGACTTTGTGGAGGCTTCGAAGGAACCTCCAGAGCTGGCTACCTGCAGTTTCGGGTTTCAGCATGCCCAGCTTCGCGAAGCTTTGCGAAGCTTCAGCGAGGTTCTACAATCTGAAGCCATGCCTCGTCACCTCGAATCTGCACTTGAATGCGCTCTGCATCGGGCACCAGCCAGCCTCCTGCACCCAGTCGGGGAGAGCGGGTTTTGTCGCATGCAAGTATGGAAACATCGAGGTGGCGAGTAGCGCTTGATGTTCTGGAGAACGAGTGGCCAGCGCGTGGCCACCTTCCAGATACCTCGACTTACAACACCTGTAATGCCACTCGCTCTTGATCTGGCACCGGTGCCCGTGTTTTGTGTCACCGGACGAGTTGTGAGCAGTCCGGTTCTTGTCTTCAACAATATTGCACCATGCTAGGATGACACTTGATATACCTGTCCACTCTTCAGGCGGCCCTGTTAAGCGAGCCTGCGGCAAAGAAACTGCAGAAGGCAAGCGAAGTACAGCTCCGTCGTTTTGTGCACAAGGCATGGGTGCTTGTTTCGGCTGCTGGTAGGTCAACGAATACCTTCTTCGTTGTCTCATGGTCAGTCAGTCTGGCCTACCGTACAAGCCTGATTCCCACGCTGCGTGCTCAGCAGCTGATGCGGTTGCGTGCCCTTGGTCTTCGGCATGCGTGTGAAGGAGCAGTCTTGCTCCTCATTGCTGCTAGGGGTTTCAAGTACTGCAGCTTTCCTCGGGCGAATGTTTGTACGCGCGCAGCACAAACCTTGGCACAACCCAAACAAGGCTTAGTGTTGGCTTGGGCGAATCCAAAACCTACACAC